>PVLA01013079.1:0-39343 GCA_004027455.1 Hydrochoerus hydrochaeris | reverse complement strand
CTTCCTTTCACGATCATACTTTGCAAATCTATCTTCAAGTTTTGAAAGTTTACACGTCTTTAGTTTCTGTTAAAAGGTTTTGCCAGGTTTTAACGGAGTTTTTAATTTCCTGATATTCTCTTTGGATCTGTTTCATATATTCTAGGTTTTGTTTATATTCTTCATCAAAGGCTTCTCTCCTTTCTCTGGGTTCCTCTATTCTTTCATTTGTGTCTACTTGAAGATTACCCAGGACTTCTTTTATTAATCTTCTTATATCTTGCTTCACCTGAGTTAGAATTTCAGATTTAAAATTGACGATGAGGTCACGGACGTATTTCTTTATTTCCGATGAGGTCACGGATGTATTCCGTTATTTCTGATGAGGCTGTCTCTGACATTACAGGTTTGCTGCTCTCAACCTCCTCTGCATTTACCTCTGTTGGACTCACTTTCCCTGGTTCCACAATTGGGGACCTTTTGCTCTTTCTCTGCCTTGTCATGTTTTTGGCCCCCTTTGGACAGGTGGGTGGTGGAGGTCTCTGGGCCTTTCGTTTTGCTTACAGTTTTTCTGAAGCACACTTGCTAGGAAAATACCACCCTTCAGTCCGCTGTGGATCTGTGAGTTCTACGCTGAGAACTGGCTCCTCCCCCATGCCAGTCAACCAGTTTATGCTTCAACAAGTTTGTGTGTTCCCTGGGGATGCCACTGGCCCAGAAAAGCCTCGACCCTGGCTATTGGGTTTCAACCAGGGGTGTGGCCCGGCCCAAGTAGATCCCATCAATCTGCTTTGGACTAGGAATCATCAGCGGATACTGCCTCCGGTTTTGATTCAAGATGGCCCTGCCCAACTCCAAAATGTTGCCCAGCCAGTCCTCCTGGTTTGGGGATTCCAGTTCCCGTCACTCACCAAAGTTCACACAGCTCGACCCACTCCCTGTCTCAGAGCCTCCCTCAGCCGAGGGTCTGGAGCTCCCCATCCCCCACTCTCGGCAGGGCCACGATCTCAGCTCGATCTTGAGTCAACTGACTGTAAGAGGTGCCAGTACAGCAATCGAGGCTTGCCCAGCTCCAGCCCTCTGTCCATGCTTCTTCTTCTTTTTTTTTTTTTCTTTTTCTTTTTCCTCAGTTTCTTCCTGGGTCATGAGAATTCCTCTCCTTTTGTCTGGCTTTCTCCATGTTGCCAGATTCCAGCATCTGAGTTGTTTTTATTTTTTTTTTCCTCAGAGAAGCTCTTATCGTGCCGCCACTCAGTCGGCCATCTTGCAATCCTCCACATCTTTATTTAAAACCTACATTTCATATTATTATTCCTGAGTGATAGTACTATCTTCCTTGAACCAGAAATATTAATATAATCTCCATAAATCTAGTTCACAAAGAATATAACTGATATAAAACTGGCATTTTGAATATTATTTGTATTCTAAACAATTATAATTCATATGGAGAAAATTCAATAGTTACTGTAAGAATTGATATAGAAGCTTAAACAGATGCATTTATTCTGGGTGAATTGAGTTGGCAGTCATTATTTGTAAAGGACTATCATTTTGAGACAGGTGGGTTAGCCTGTCCATGAAAAAGTGTAGGCGGTGAACATGAAGAGGTAGAAAACCAAATTGTGGACAGCCTAACTGCCAGAATGAAGAATTTGGTGGTGTTCTGGATAGAAAAAAAGAAGTCACTAAAGATTTCTGGGAGATAATCTGAGCACTCGGGATGCTGAGGTAGGAAGATCATTTACAAGTTTGAGACCAGCCAAAGCCAGCCTGACCCACATAGTGAGACCTTATCTCAAACAGACCCCCCAAAAAAATATATTTCTGGGGGATAGGTTGGGGATAGGAATAATAACCAGGTTTGCATTTCAAGATTGCTTAAGCAGCTCAGTGGACTATGGTGTTTCTATGATAGTCAATATTTCAGTTCCAGTAAGTACCTGAGTACCCAAATTGATGAAACTGAATGAATGAGCCCTTATTGCTGTCACAGATCAAAAAGAAGATTGTGAATGAACTTTTCCAACTTTGGTAATTTCTTTGCCAATATAAGGCCCCTCTGAATCACATCCTAGTTTATACCAGGAATCAAACTCAGTACCCTCATGCTTGCCAGGCAGGCACTGTGCCACTGAGTTAATTCCCATTCATTTATGAGACAGGGTCTCACTATGTAGTCCAGATCAAACTCAGGAATACTTTTCTGCTTCGGCCTCCTGAGTGCTTAGACAGTAGGCATGTGTCAGCATGCCTGGCTAAAAGGATCCCTTAAATTCAATTTCCTGAGTTGAGTGGTGGCACACACTTGTATCCTGGCAGAAGGATTTCAAGTTCAAGTCCTACCTTAGTAACTTGTGGAGACCCTGTCTCAAGATTAAAAATAAAAAGAGCTAGGAATATACATATAGCTCAAAGATAGAATACCCTTGAGTTCAACCCACACAAAGAAACAAAACCAAAAACAAAACTCCTGTAATCTTCAAACACAAAATTTCCTAATTTCCCAAAAGGAACTACACAATTGGCTCCTCAAAAGTTATCCTAGGTTCACTAGCAAAGTTTTAACATTAAAGTTTTCCAAAGATCTCAGCACTCAGGAGGCTGAGGCAGGCAGATCACTGCAAGTTTAAGACCAGCCTGGGCTACAAAGTGAGCTCAAGGCCAACATGAACTGCATTGTGAGACCCTGTCTCAAAAAGACCAAAAGAAGATTAAGTTTACTTAATATGTCTCTGCTTCTCTTTAGTGTTTCCTAGTAATGTTAATAAGGGAAAGATAAATTTTCACTAATGCTAGTGTCCCTTCTGAAGATTAAAATATATGTAAAACATGTGGGGAGGTGTTAAGGAGAGAAATGTAGTAATCAACAGCTTAAAATGCCACAGCGCTAAAATTTAAAAACAGTTCTTAATAGCTTAACAGTTCTTAATAGTCTTTAACTAAAAATTTTTAGACAGATTTGGTGGCAGAGGCCTTGCAGAATAAGTTTAAATACAAGTGCTTCCACCAAGAAGCTATATTATTTTGGTTAATGCACTCCTCTGAGAGTCAAAAGGACATCAGTACCAGACAAGAGAGAAATGAAGTGCTGCCCTTTGGAAAATGTTTTTTTAGTCAAAGTACTTTTCCCCCCTAAACTTGCATCCTAGAGTAAGGGAATCAAAACTGAGGAAAGCATGGATTCATATGTCCCTTTGTCCTCTCTTGTATAGCCTTTCATACTCTAGCCCTTGGCTCCACACTTCAAAAAACCCTGCTTGCTCTATCAGGAACCATTTGCAACTGGAAATATCTACCTGGAAAATATCTTGGGATCTTTAAGAGATGGCCCCAGCACCGACAACTTCTTATCCAGAACTTCTGACATTAGAGGACATACAAGACAACAGTCTCCTATAAAGGAGAAACTTTAGGGACAGCCTAATGCTTTATTTTTATTTATTTATTTTCACAGTATTTTGCATTGAACCCAGGGTCTACAGCATGCTAAACAAGTTGTCCATCACTGAGCTACAACTCCTGAACTTTTGTTTTAGAAACAAGGTCTCACTAAGATGCTCAGGCAGGTCTCAAATGTACAATTCTCCTTTTTCAATCTGTTGAACAGAATTACAGGTGTACACCACCAAGCCTGGTTTAAACTAATGCTTTAAAAACAGTCAAACACTGCTTCAAGAGGAGTAACTAAGGTAAGACATAGACTTTGAAAAATAGTTATAATTTTCATGGGGTTTTAAGAGAATGCATCTTGTTTATGGAATGGAGGAAAAATTACAAAAATAATGACAGAGTTAGAGAATAAAGTGCCTTTAAAAATTGCTAAACAATGAAATTGGAAATGTTAACTGAGTTTAGATTTTAGAGGGCCCAGAATAGTATGTGAAAGACACTGGTGCTTTTTCAGGCAGGGTAGAATCTAAATAGGGTTAAAAAGCAGAATTCTTGTTTCATACTGCGTACAGTTTTAGTAAGGAAACTACAATTTATAGACAATGTACTATGTGCTAGATACAATTACTACATCACTTCATTCCTATAAAAATGCATAAAATAAAAACTGGAATTTACTGGAAAAATAACTGAAGTAAGATAAAACAGACTCAATGCCCATGTAATTTCCTCTAACACCATACTGCCTTCCTAATTTAACATGGATAAAGAATGAACCTGCAAGTTGGAGACTGGCACAAAAACATAGATCCAAAGTTGATTATCAAAACAACAATAATTCTGGGCTTGTTTGGCACATGTCTAGAATACCAGCATTCCAGAGAATAAGGGAGGAACTGAAAATCTGAGGCCAGCCAGAGTTACAAAGTGAGTTCAAGGCCAGCCTGAACTACATAGTGAAACCCTATCTCCAAAAAACAAACAAAAAAGGAAAGGAAAGAAAAGAAAAAAACCCCACAACAACAAAAAAGAAAAAACAATAGTAATACTTGTGGGGTCAACTTGTAAAAAGACATGGAATATAATTGGTATTAAGATAAGATGTTGATGGAAATACAATGTAGTACTTATAAAAATATGAGTTATATAAACACTGGCTGGGCAGGCTGACTGGGGGAGAGCCAGATGCCAGCCATTTCCCATGAGTTGGCACCATTCGCGGATTGCAGAGGAGATCAAGTCAGTAAAAAGCTGAGACCTATGAATTGGTGTCATTGCTGGCTGAGTGGAACTGCCAGATACAAGCCCCTTCTGGTGTGCCAGAAGGGAAACAAGAAGAGCCAACTCTGGCCCCCTCGCCATCCCTTTCCGCCAGGGGCTGATGTGGAGAAGCACAGGCTATGATGATGGCTAATGAGGTAAAATACAACTTAATGTTTGTAGTGTTTAGTGTTTCACTGACTGCAGGCCTAAAGCCGATAGTCTGATCATTTATTCAGACGATAACAATACACAATGTAGCATATATGAGGGCTCTCCTAAAGATAGTGGCCATTGTTAATTCCCTATCATCTTGTTTTGAAATCCTGTATCATGCTCATTGTTTTGTTTAGTTAGGTTTTATTCTGTTTTATCTTGTTTGATGTTGTATCAGATGGCATGGGCAGCTATTTCGAGAATAACAAGATATAGTAGTTATTTTGGATTTACTATTATCTTGAAGTCCTGTATTGCATTCATTGTTTTGTTTTTATTGGTTCTATTCTGTTTCCGTTTTGATTTTACTATGTCTGGGCGTATGGGCAGCTACTTTGAACACGAGAGGCATTATGGTAACCACTGCTGATTTCCTATTATCTTGTTTTAAAATTCTGTGTCACGCTGTCTTGTTTCAATTAGCTTTATGCTGTTTTATTTTGCTTGGTTTTATTCTAAGATAAAATTTAAAGAAAGACAGACAGACAGAATGGGTACAAAAACCCTGGCTTCATTTTTTACAAGCATAATATACGGTCTTGGGCAAGTGATATATAACTCATAACTTCAGTTCTCATTTGGAAAATGAAAGTGTCTACCTCGAAATAGTTGTTCCCTGTGTGTCTTCAAATAAAGTTAAGACTTCATACTGAGGTTTTGTGGGGTTTTTTGTAGAACTTACCCGTCATATAATAATTATCAATGAACAGTTAAATCTTTGACTTGGACATCAGTCTACATTGCTGGTAATTTTTATCACCATCATACATCACGGGAAATAAGGAGTACACAAAAGCCCCCAGCCTCTTAAGAGTTTTATAGTGACTGGGGGAACAGTGGTATCTCTAAAAGGATGCACCAAAATCTAGGGCAAATGAGAGGATTCGTTTCTGGAAGTATATTAAAGTCTATACCTTTGGGCAGACTGTTTAGCACGTAGGTGTACTTATGATGATTTACTACATGCTGATTTTTCTCCATAAATAGTATGATTCCCTGTATCATTCAATGATATACTGGTATTGACAACAAAATGATTTCTTTGGCTTGGACATTTCTACACCAATCAGTTCAACAGTATAAATCTGAATTATACATGCAGCTTATTTAGAAGTTTTAAACACAGCTGTACCACTTCTAACTGATTTTTCAAATCTCATCCTAAATCACTTATTCCAGTGACTTTGGTATGCACAAAATATTTTTGTATATTGTACAATAAAATATTCATCACCTAAATGTCACATATGTATAAAATATTCTACTGCTGGCATTAAATTATATAATAGAGAAAAATACTTCAAATTAACTATGTTAAAAATAAACTATGTTAAATATATTATCGGAAGTACATATTTACAAATTTTGAACCTAATACATTATGATACCACCCTAAAAAACTAAGACAATGATGCTGATTTTGGAAAAATGTTTTTCTTTTTAAAGTTTACTTTTGATTTCTAAGAATAACTTTCAATAAATCTCAATAGTGAAGGAGATTAAAACTGACAGTAAAGACTATACTAACAACAAAATCAGCCTCTCCAGCACATGGAATCAACACATCTAGAAAATAACATGGTAAAGAAAAAAAAGTAGATCTCTGGGAAATGGGAGACAAGAAAACTTGGAACTAGACAGAGGCAGGAGAAACAGAGCACAATGCAGACAGAAATGAAGCAGTTTGGAAACCTAACCATGGCTCCCAGGAAGAACAAACTATCTCTATTAACAGAATACAACCCTAGGCAGTACTACCACCAAGAAAAGCCTATGGTTATTTGTGAACTGCAAAAACAACACAGGGTTTTTAACTCTGAAAGTGACTGCTTCCACATGGCTCAGAGTTGGAGAAGAAATGCAGGGCAGCACCTGCCTTATTTGAGTGTGTTTAATTAGAAGCCATTTCAAGCAATTAATTGTTTAAACACTGAGCTACAGACTAAATATACTTTAGGGTTTCTGGAATCACTCTACTACTGTGATCAAGTAGGAAATGACCAAAAAGATAGTTTTATTTTGTTTTTATTGGTTCACACAGGCTAGACACAAACCTCTCCCCCCAGGACAGAGAAGTTTTAGCCCAGAATAAGAACTAAAAAAAAGTTCTGACCTCTGAGCTGAGAAACCAGAGCAGTCATGTGTCACTTTCAAAGGGAACTGGATCTGACAGTACAGACATTAAGTATAGCAGACTGCTTGACATCCCCCTTTGCCCACCTACATGTGATGAAATGAATGAGATCAAGGCTATGTTTCAGTTTGGACAATTGCCACAGCTTAAGTTATACAGAAGAGAGGAGCTGCACTGTAGGGAGATGACAACTCATAAACTCACAAGCTGCAAAGCTAGCAGAAAAAAATCTTGACTTGAGAAACACAAAAAGACATGAAAACTGGGAGCACGTGGGGTGAATATAGCTTTAGGGTAGATATTACTGACACAAAACACTCAGCAGGAAAAGCACAACAAGTTTAAACGATTACAAAGGAGCATGGAAAAAGAACAGGTCTTAGTGACTCCCTCCCAAATATCTTGTGGATTTCAATATGGAAGCCTGTGGAAATAAACCTGTCACTCAAAAACTTATTTTGGTTGTCTTTTTGTTCACTGAGTTTTCAGTGGTTTGGGTTTTTTTCCCCTTTCTTTTTCTTTATTCTGCTTTCTGTATTTTTTCTTCTATTGTTTGTTCTTTTCTGTTACTTTTATCAATTAATTTTCTTTTACTCCACAATAGTGTCCTTTGTATTTTATTTTTGCTGGCTCCTTCTCATCTTCCCTTTCTTTACAGCAAGTCCCTGACTTATGAACGAGTTCCATCCCAGGAGAATTGTTTCTAAGTTGGGTTCATTCAGAAGCTGACAAAATGAGTCTTATATAGTATTCATGAAAATTCACAACTTGAATGTGTCTGTCTGGGACTTACTGTATTAAATTTTACTTCTTTTATTTTCCCCTTCCCCAGTCCTCTATTTTTACAAGTTTTACTATTCAGGTTTGTTAATCACTGAACATTTAGTTTACTATATACTATCATTGTTAAATGGTTTTCTATTAAGAATGGTATAGTTGGGGCATGTAGTAGACATTTTGTTGTATGTCAATATTTGGTTTCTCTTTCTCCAAAACTAAGACCTACCTGGAAAATAATCAGCCTTGCAAACTAGAGCTCAAAAATACCCATTCCAATCAGCCTTCCCTTGCCTAGCCTGCCTTACATAAATAGCTACCAAACAGGAAAAAGGTATCAAACAGAAATCCAGGAGATTAAAAATTCCATTGAATATAGGGGAACAGAAGAGACCAATGTGAAAACACTGTCAAAACTGGAAGTTGGGCTGATGTATTTGACCATATACTCAGAGATAAAAACAACAAAAGAGAACCAGCTTGCTGCTCTGATAAGCAGCTGTGGCCTGGCAGGCTGCCGCCACCCCAGGGCAAGAACCACTAGCATCTCCTGAGATCCATGCCATGTTGGAACTTAGGACACCAGGAAACCAAGCAACCAACTTGCTGCCCCGGTAAGCAGCTGTGAGCCTACCGGTGCACAGGCTGAGAACCAAACATCCCATCTACTTCCCTACCCTGTTAGTAAATGGGAGCCAGAGGTCTGAGCAGCTCTTGGGAGGTTGACCATATGCAATCTAGCAAATAGGGGGGATTTCCTTCTACCATCTCTTTGAAGGCAAATATTGTTATCATTGTTTTGCTTTGGTCTGATTAATTGTACTGCTCTATACAATATTCTGTTTTGATAATTTCTGTAATGTTCTGTATTTCCTTTGATTTTGCTATACCTGATTGAAAGAACAACTACTGTGAAGATAACAAGATATACTATGGTACTTATTACTGTTATCCCAGTAACCTGCTGTGAAGTCCTGTACCAATTTCACTGTACTGTCTCAATTGGCTGTGTTCTGTCTTGTTCTGTTGTATTTTACTATCTTCACAAAAAAAATTTTTTAAAAAGAAAAATAACAAAATACCTCCAAAAACTCCCAACTCCACCAAAGCCAATCCATGGGGGAATGGATGAGGAGAAACTCAAAAACAAAGCAACAGAATTATATAAGGTGATTAAAAAGTAAATAACAACAAAACAGATCAGCAAGGTACTGAGCAAGCTGAAACATGATATAACTAAACAGATAATGGACTTAAAAAGCAAAAGGAGGCAAAGAAAGTTCTCTAAAGGATATAACTGCATGTATAAGTGTGTAGGATTGATAACCATGTTGCTAAGTTTTTGTTGGATCGCTAAACAGAACTGTTTGCAGCCTCACTGTTTGAATGTCCACTTTGTATGCTTTAATTTTGTAACTTGAACAACTATATCTAAGAAGACAATATGTAATTTATCAACTAGTGATTTCTATTTATTTTTTTAATTCTGTATTGGTTCTGCCATTTTTTCTGTTTTGCTTTTTTTCTCTTTAAATAAAATTTTAAAAAACAACAACAACAAAAGACCATGGAAAATAGATTCAATATCTGTTAGATGATAAAAGATTTATCTAAGATGAAC
The DNA here is from genome assembly GCA_004027455.1 of Hydrochoerus hydrochaeris. Taxonomy (NCBI): domain Eukaryota; kingdom Metazoa; phylum Chordata; class Mammalia; order Rodentia; family Hydrochaeridae; genus Hydrochoerus; species Hydrochoerus hydrochaeris. The sequence goes on along the minus strand of PVLA01013079.1, from coordinate 29,963 downwards.
TAAAATTATTGAAAAATTATAAGATAGTATGAATGGCAAAAATATAGCGTTCACAGACATAGTAACAAAACTTCTCAAGAATGAGGAAAGAATATAAAATATAGGTAAGAAAGGCATATACAAATCCAAAAAGCCATGATTTTAAAAAAAAAAAAAAAAACTTTCTCTATTACACATCATAGACAAAAGCCCAGAAAACCAACATAAGGACAGAATCTTAAACAGCTGTTGAAGCCTGGCACTGTGGTGCATGCCTGTATTCCCTGCATCTGGGAGGCTGAGTCAGGACCACAGTGAGAGTTCAAGACCACCATGGGCTACATGAAAGTTCAAGGCCAGCCTGAACTATATAGCAAGACTTTATCTCAAAACAAAAACAAAACTAAAACCAAAACAAAACAAAACAAAACACCAAAAACAAAAACACAAAAATCCTTTTGGAGGACACTGATAAAGGTAAATCCACTTGAATTACAGCAGATTTCTCAACATAGATTCTAAACACCAGGATCACATGGGAGGATGAAGGGGTTATAATCCTAAAAAAAAAAAAAAACTACTTCCAAGCCAGACTAATACATCTTGCAAAACTATCTTTAAAACTGATAGAGAAATAAGGTCTTTTTATAGCAAAAAAATTCATGACCATCAAACCGTTACTCCAAAATATTCTCAAGGATACCCTAGAAAGAGACAACAAAGCCAACAATTGCAAAGAGTGTAAAATAATAAATATGTCAAGTAAGGTAAGCAATTAAGAAAGGAAAAGGAGGGGGTCACAACACAAAAATAGCATAGTAACAAATATGTCAATGCCTTCAATAATAACTTTTAACACAAATGGTTTCAACTCCTCAATCAAAAGACAGAAATTGGCAGATCAGATCACAAACACCAAGCCAAACCACATACAAGACACACATTTAATCAAAAAGAAATTCACAGATTAAAAATCAAAGGATGGTGGGCTAGGAATATAGTTCAGTGGCACAGCACCTGCCTAGCAAATGCAAGGTCTAAATTCGATTCCTGATACCAAAAAGGGAAAAAAAAAAAAAAAATCAAAGGATGGGAAATGATATTCTGTGTAACAGAAGTCGGAAACAAACAGCAGCAGTAGCTATACTATTTTCAGATAAAGCAGACCTCAAGCCAAAACTGATCAGAAAAAGCAAAGATGGTCACTACATATTTCCTGAGGAGATGATTCAACAGAAAACAATAAGAATTATAAGTATAAGCTGTTATGGTGGCACATACCTGTAATCCTGGCACTCACAAGGTTGGGGCGGGAGGACTGCTGCAAGCTCAAGGCCAGGCTGGGCTATATAGTGAATTCAAGGGCAGCCTGGTCTACATAGCAAGACTTTGTCTCAAAAAGCAAACAAAAATCCAAGCAAAAGAAATTATAAGTACAGGTGCATTGAACACTGGCACACCAAACTTCATAAAAGAAATACTACTGGACATAAAAGATCAAATAAATATTGACACACAATGGTAGAACTCAATATCCCATAAACTTATTATAAAAACTTATAAATTAAATTAACAAATTAATTTAAAAATCAACAAAGACCACAGTTGACTCATACCTTCAAACAAGGACTTACTAGATACATAGAGTATTCTGCCCAACAACAGAATATGCATTCTTCTGAGCAGCACAAGGAACTTTCTCTAAAATAGACCAAACGCTAGCCCATAAGCTGGTTAAATACAAAAGAATCAAAATTATTCTATTCATATTGTCAGGTCACAGTACAATAAAACTAGAAATCAATTGCAAAAGAAAGTACAGATTATGCAGACACATGAAGATTAAACAATGCACTTTTGAATAACTGATGGGTCACAGAAGAAATCAAAGAAATAATAGTTTCAAGAATCAAATGCTAATACCTATACATCATACTAAAACCTATGGGGAACAATGAAAGTTCTAAGATGTAAGGTGATAACTGTGAATACCCACATCAGAAAAACGAAGCAAGTCCCAACAAATAACCTAAAGTCCTAAAGCACAAGAACAATCCAAATCTAAAGCTAGTAAAAGGCAATGAAATTATAAAGATCAGAGCAGAAATTAATGATGTTAACACTAAAAAAAGAAATTACAAAGAATGAATCAAACATCTGGTTCTTTAAAAGAATATAAACAAAACAGACAATATAAGAATATAAACAAAATAGACATTGTATACAAAAAAAGCAAAGACAAGACATATATTAAAGCAATTAGAAATGAAAAAAGTGAAGTCACAAAGACAGCACCAAACTCCTGAATATTATTAATAACTACTTCAAAATCCTGTATCCCAATAAATTGGGAGATTCCAGAAGAAACTGATAAATTCTTAAATACACAGAAATTATGAAACCTGAACCAAACAAATACAAAAATTTTGTAGATCAATAACAAGCAATACAATTGAAGCAGTTATACTGTATCAATTATGAAAGGCCCAGTACCAAATGGTTTTATGACTAAATTCTGCAAGAACTTCAGAAAAGAACTAATGCCAACAGTCTTCAAACACTTTAACATGTTCCCACTAACTATAAGTACCAATGGTACATAGATGACTGTCCTATCGACATGACTGTCCCCTTGGCTTGTAACACTGCTGGTACAAATGGAACTGATCATTTTTGTTAGTCTTTGCACTAATAAAATTAATAAAGCGTCTAGAAATGAACCAAATCTAATTACTTCAATTTCAAGTTACTGCTCAAATATAAATATTAATACTATTCATGCCAATTTGGGCAGGTAACTGGGAATCAAACTCAGGACCTCATATTGTGCCACTGTGCTATATCCCCAGACCACCAATTTAAAAACTGTTATAATAATATTATAATAACCCTCAAATTTATTTCACTAAAAGAAATTTTTTATATTTATAAATAATTTATCAATGATTCTCTATAAACTTTAACATGAAAGTGTTACAAATACTCCATTGCTATACCACAAATAAGGTGTATTACAACTTTTTAATACCACTTTGAAGTTTTCCTTAAGGAACTATAATATGATGACATCTAGTCTACTAAATCAATGCTTCTCTTTGCATTATTATAATCAAAGACCTTGAGTTGAGATACAAGCCGCCTGATGCTACCTACCACCAGTGGTTGAAACTGGCAAAATCAATAAAATTAAGAGCTAACAATGAGACATGAATTTCAGCCCATCCCAAACACATTAATGAAATAAAAGTGGAAGAATATCGCCAAATTCATTCTTGTAAGCTACATTACCTTATTCCAAAACTAGAAAAGGACTCAACTAAAACAGAAATCTGCAAGCCAGTCTCTAATGAACATGGACACAAATGTTCTCAATAAAATAGTGACAAACAGACGGTAATAAATCATTAAAAAGATCACACATCATGACCAAGTAGGTTTCATCCCAGGGATTGGTTCAACATATGCAAATCTATAAATGTAATTTATCATCTAAACACAAGCAAAGAGAGAAAAAAAAATTCACAATATCGTTTCAATAGACACAGAAAAAGGCTTTAACAAAATTCAACATCTGAGCCAATTACTCAGGCTGAGGCAGGAGGATTGTTGCGAGTTTGAGACCAGCCTGGGATACAAAGTGAGCTCAAGGCCAGCCTGAACTCTCGACAAAAATACAGGATGGGGGTGGGTGGGGAATCAACATTCATTTGTGATTAAAAAAAACTCTGAAGAAAATAGGAATAGGAGGACCTTATATCTCAATCTGATAAAAGCATTTTTTACAAACCCACTGCCAACATCATATTAAATGAGGAAAAACTGAAAGCTTTTCCTCTGAAATAAAGAACAAGACAAGTGTCTTAGCTATTTCCCTTGTTGCTGGGACAAAATACCCGGCAGACAAAGTTAAAAGGAAAAACAGTTTATTTCAGCTCACACCATGAAGAGGTTTTAGTCCTTAGTTGTCTGGTTCCAAAGTGAGGTAGCATAGCAGAGGGGCATTGCAGAGAAGAAACAGTCCATGCTGTGGCAGGTAGATGGCAGTGAAGCAGCAAGCGGCAGCAACAGAAGCAGCAGCAAACCCAAGCCTTCCTTTTCCTTTTATTCCATCCAGACTACAGGCCATTTGAGTGGTGCCACCTACATCCAGTGTGGACATTTACAATTCCCGTACCTGAAACTATGCTATTCCAATCAGTACACTAATGCAGTACCACACAGTCTTAATCCCAGTATAACACATCACAGATCCAGCCAGCTCTGAAAAGCCCCACCTATGACTGCATGAGGCTTTAGAAGAACATCTAGCTACAAAATGAAACAAGGCTGTCCACTAGCACCACTCCTGTTCAATATACCACAGGACTTGAAACTTAAGCCAGAGCAGTCAGGAAAGAGAAAGAAATAAAACAGATACATATAGGAAAGGAAGCAGTCAAAGTATACTTACTTCTAGAGAACATGATCCTTTCCATAAAACCCAAAAAAACTTAAACAAAAGACTGCTATAACTAGTAAATTCACCAAAATAGCAGGATATAAAAATTAACATACAGAAATCAATAGCATTTATGCACACCACTAATAAAGCCACTGAGAAGGAAATTAGAAAAATATACATAGTGGCTTGAAGAAAAATTACATCCTTAGGAACTAACCTAACAAAGGAATCAAAAGACCTCTATAACAAAATCCACAGTACTTTGAAAAAGAAAATTGAAGAGAACATCAGAAAAATGGAAACATGCCTTACTCTCAGACAAGCAGGGTATTGTCAAAATGGCCTAATCACCAAAAAATGATATATAGATATAATGCAAAGCAAATCAAAATGCCAAAAGAATTCTTCACAGAACTACAGAACACAATCTTAAAATTCATACGTAATCAGAAGTGACCCAGATTAGCAAAAGTAATCCTAGGCAATAAGAATAAAGCACAAAGCATCATAATCTTAGATTTCAAGTTTATATTAGCAAGCTAGGGTGATAAAAACAGCATGATAGTGGTACAAAAACAGATATGTGAATAAATGGAAAAGGATAGAAGATGCAGAAACAACCCCAGGCATATTCAGTCATCTCATTTTTGACAAGGTTGCCAAAAAACACAGTGGAAGACAGCCTCTTTAACCGACGGCACTGAGAAAACCAGCTTTACACGTACAGGAAAATCAAATCAAGACCCATATGTCTCAATAGATACTAAGCGAAAATCAAAATGGATCAAAGATCTAAATGTTAAAACAAAAACCATCAGCTGGAAGATAAAACAGGTAAAAACTCTTGAAGACAAGTATAGGCAAGGACTTTCTGAACAGAATTCCAACTGCATCTAAGTAACATCAGGAATCAATAAATTGGATCATATCAAGTTAAAAAGGATACAGCAACCAAAATAACCGAAATAGTGAAGAGGCAACCTATAGAATGGGAAAAAAATTTTTGGCAGCTACTCCTCAGAACACTAAAAAGTAGAATAGGAACTCAAAGAAATTAGGTACCCCAAATAAAAAAATCCAACCAACAAATAGTCAGTGGAAATGAATACATGTCTCAAAATGAGTACAAATAGACAGTAAATACATGCAAAAACATTGAACATCTTTAACCATTATAGAAATGGAAATTAAAACAACGCTTATACTTCATCTTACTCCAAAATCCAAAAGAACAGTTATCATTAAGAAATCATAAAATAACAAATACTGGCAAGGTTGCAGAGGAAAAGGGAACTCTTCTACAGTGTCTGTGGAAATGTAAACTTATAGAAATCACTATGGAAATCAGTATGAAGATTCTTCAAAAAATGAAAAATAGAAATTCCATTCAATTTAGCTATCCCCTTTCAAAATATCTTCCTGAAAGTTAAAGACAGAATATTACAATGATACAAGCATACCCATGTTTACAACAGCACAACTCATAAGAACTAAGTCTTGGAATCAGTCTTCATGCCCATCAACAGATAACTCAATAAAGAAAAATGTGTTACGTATACACAATGCAGTACTATTCTGCTGTAAAGAAGGATAAATCTGAGTCAGAATGAAAATGGATGCACCCTGAGACCATAATGTTAAGTGAAATAAATCAGGCACACAAATTCAAATATAGCATCATTTCCCTTATGTAAGAAATCCAAACAGTAAGTAAACTAATCAGGAAAATAAAAGATCATAGGAAACAGGGAGACAGATCTTTTGAAAATGAGAAGCAGGCAAGAAATTGGGGGGGGGGAATGTAAAAAATATCAAGGTGTGCTATCTAGATGCACCAACTCCCCACAATTAATACAATCATTATGTAATACAACCATAGTAGTGCAAAACTTTAAAAAAAACAGTGAAAGTTAACCAAAAAGTTTCACAAATTATTTTCAGTAAGAATTCTAAGAGTAATATAAAAATCAAGCAAGAAAAATTCTATTAGTTTTTGTTGCTCTTACAATTTTATACAAATAAAACTTTCTGTTATGTTTATTTACTATATAAAACATAAAAATGCTGCATTATTTTTCAGATGAAAGACAATCCACATATAAATATATTTACCATAGCTGAGAAGTACTTACAGTGCATGTTTTTGTCTTCCTTCTCTTACAGTTTGAATGTAGTATACCAAATTATCAAAGAAAAGCTTCATCATGTTCAGTTCTTTTTCTGCCCACCTGACCCAATTAAACAAAAAAAATAAATTTTTAAAAAGGCAGAGTAAGAGAATAAAACACATGTTGGGAAGGAACTTATCTAAAAAACTTTTTCAATGCAGAGATTTTTATTCTTTAAAATTTACAAGCCTTATTCATATTTGAATAGAAGAAAGACATAAAGCAATGCTCTTTAATTTCTTTATGAACTTTAAAGTATCAGTATTATCAAAACATTCAGATAATATGCCTGGTAGTATACTACTATAAATGAGTTTATACTAAAACTAATATACTATTCCATAAAGATACACTATATTCTTTGGTTACTACCAGTAACATAATTTATTCATATATGGTTTTTTTAAATGGCCAATTATGTTTTTTAATGGTCTGAATAAAAAGAGAAAAAGAAAAAAGAAAATGCTCAAGTGTTAAAATTCCAAAATAAATGAAGAATGGTAGCATAAAATAAAAATAATGATAAAGACATTAGGAAACCGAGGGATCTGTAACTTCTTTTTTTTCTTTTTTCTTTTCTTTGTTTTTTTTTTTTTTTTTTTGTACCGGGGATTGAAATGACCTCGCGCTTGCCAGGCAGGCACTTAAGCCACTGAGCTAAATCCCCGGCCTGGATCTGTAACCTCTATTATAACGTATTTCACATAATATCTGTTAGCAATTTATCTGCTAAATGTATGGATGAGTAAGCATTAAAATTCCAAAACTTTCCACATAATTTGCATACCTTTAACATAGCCATAACACAGACTGCCACATAAATTACAATCACCATGCCAATAATTTAATGAAGGCCAAATGTTAGCATAAAACATGCAGTAAGACATGGGTTTGAAATCAGCTCCCAAACACTTGCTACAGGTCTTCAGTTAAGTAAAATGAGTTCTTTAATTGTTTGCTGTTTACCTTAGATTTGCTAAGTTTCTCATTTTAAAATAATACCCACTAAAAAGTTTAAGAAATAATATGTATTCAAATGCTGAATCTGATATACATAATAGATTCATAACAAAGGAAAGTTCTTGTTATTACTGATAATTAAACACAGCTTAGCATTGTTTCACATTATATCACTTTTTTTTTTTAATTTTTTATCTTTTTGACATAGGGTCTCACTGTGTAGTTCAGCTGGCCTTGGGCTCACTTTGTAGCCTAGGGTGGTCTCAAACTCTCAACCATCCTCCTGCCTCAGGCATGTGTGCCACCATATCCGGCTTTACAATATTACCTTTCAAAGAAATTCTTTTAATATTAATCAAAAATTCTCTATAAATATAAGGAAGCAATAGGATAGTGTAAAGGATATCCCTAAAGGGATATTAAATCTAGAAATAATTTATAATAATGGAAAAAAATTAAAAGAATCTTAAGACTGAATGGGTCTTATTCAAGAGTTCTCTGGTGTGGCCACAGACACTAAAAAATCTCCCTAAAATTAAAGTTTCTATAATATGATTCTCTAATTATAAGGAAAAGAAAAGTTTTTTTTTTTAATTGAGAGAGACATAATCTTCACAGGACTAATGGCAGATAAACCTCAGGAAATGCAAAACTCAATCCTTCTTGATATACAAAGTACTCAGCCACTGAAAACCATAAATGATAATTATTATTTTTGGAATGTGCCTATTCATTTATTTATTTAGCAGTACTGGAGATCAAAGCCAGAGCCCCTCAAATGGTAGGTAAGCAGCAGAAAAATTCTTTTAAAATCTTGTATGTTTTAGCTGGTTATCATGACACATATTTATAATCCCAGCTACTTTAGAGGCTGAAGTAAGGAAGGTCCTAATTAGAGGTTAACACACAACTTAGCAAGATATCAGCATTCCCTGGGTTCAAATACCATAAAAATAAGTTATGTCTTTACTACTTACATTGTAATCCAATGTGTATCATAACTGCTCCCAAACTGCTGAAAAGTACCAAATAGTTTTGGGAGAAGACGAAGTGAAATTACCACTGATCTGAAACAGCAAAAATAGATACTCACAGAATAAAACAATCATTTACTACATTTACTGTTTTTACAGAAATTCAGCTATTTAAAATCTTAAAGGATATATTTTACATATATAAACTCTTTACAAATATAAGTATATTCCTTATAATGTTTTTCTCTAACATATAAATTCACTTTATACATACTAGGCCAAAATAATTAAAGTTTTTTGCTGATGTGGTCACATATGCTTGCTAATTCCAGCATTCAAGAGGCTGCGGCAGAAGGATCACAATTTCAAGAATAATTTGGGCTACATGCATAGTTGAAGGCTGAGCTATAGCAAAAGCCTATCTGAAAAAACTTTTTTTAAAAATCCGAATTTTAGAATTTCAATCCAAGACTTTCAAAATGAAATACAGTAAATACCTGTCACAGATGTAAATGAAGACCATATAAATATATTTCTTCCCATGAAATGACTCTTTAACAATTTACTGTTGCCATTTTCCCCCTACTTATCACATATGATTTGCAGTTGTGTAGAGAATCACTGTCTTATGAACTATATTAATAAGAAGTACACCACATATCTTATGTGAAGGAACAAAAAAGGTGAAAGAAATCACTCTAGTGCTTTGGGGTTTAGCTTAGTTGGCTAAAGTCCCACCCTGGTATACGTGAGGTTGTGAGTTCTATTCCAGATGAAGGAAAAAAAAAAAAAAAAAAAGAAATCACTCTAAAACTTCAACAAAATCTGTGTGCACCTAGCCTCTCAAAACAGCAAGTGTGGGAAAGATAGTGACTTGCAAGTCCCAGAAGAAGGTCAGTGTTTGATTGTATGAGTGTTAAAAGAAGTAAGACAAATTCTAGTAAGGCACTGAGTTTCTTCCTTTCTTTTCTCTCTTTTTTCAAACTCCTTTGATACATTCAGAAACCACCACAGGGGCATAGGACAAACTCACTCCTGAGTGCTTATGCCTTTACTCATTAAAAGCATGTTCGTGTTTTCTTCTGAGGCAAAGATTTAAAAGTAGTTTTTGCAAATAACAAAACAGTGACTTTTCACTTTGTCTTGCAGATGTTCAATAGGTAACTGAAAGCAGAAAGCTTGACCTTCATTTTGTAAAAGTCTGAATCCAATCCCTTCTCAGAGGTGGGTATGATAGTGCATGTCTGTAGTCCCAGTATTTTGGGAGTCTCAGACAGGAGGACTGTAAAGTTTTAGCTCAGCGTGGGCAACTTAATGAAACTCTGTCCGAAAAAAATGAAAATGAAAATAAAAAACTGAAAGGTCTGGGAATGTATCATACATGTTTACATCTCAGAACTTTGCCAAATACCAAATCACACAATCCTAGACAATGTCAATAGTCCAAAAAGGCAAGACACTAAATATAATAAAGATAAACAGCTATTATCCTAAACTGCCCTACCTATTTGCTCAAGTCTAAGAACTTTTTTTAACCACAAGCTTTATCATTAGCCAACAGTATGGTATTCCTATAAAAATACTAATGCTGCTGTTTTTGTTTTTTCTGTGGTTCTAGGGATCAAACCTAGAGCCTCATACACATTAGGTAAGGCCTCTTCAAACCTACATCTCCAACCCTCTAATACAGGTTTTTTTTGTTTGTCTTAGAATGGTCTACTAGTGGTCTTCATAGTGCAAGTCATGTATGGATGATTTTATCTAGTTCTGAACTCCACATCTAAGAAGTATATTCTACAAAACATTAATCAGTACAAATAGTTGACATTATAAATTATAAAAAGTTGACAGTGGCACATTCCTTCCTGTAATCCCAGCACTTGGGAGGATGAGACAGGAGGATCATTGTGAGTTCAAGGTCAGGTTGAAATACATGGTGAGACCATGTCTCAAAAGCAACAAGAAAAGTTGACAAAATGTTATATATAATAGTCTCTAGAGAGAGAAAATAATTATACTATGGTCCATTTCTTAGTAATATGAACCTAAGCAAACAAGGTCTGTGACACATGCAGTGATTTTTAACTCAAGAAATGCTTTCTACATATAGGCAAGAAATTTGAACACATGGTTTAATATACCTAGAAATGGCTCAAGGAAAGGTAAAAACTAGGATAATTAATAGATTCCCAGAAGAGTCTCAACTCAATTCTTGGGAGACCAGAGATTTCAGGGGTACCTAGGCACATGATTTGGACCTACCTACTCACTGGACAGCAGTCCTACCTTATTCATCCTTGGTAACAAAACTTTATTAAAACTTGTCATTATGGGATCTGCCATCTGTTTTCAATTTATCCTACTTTCAAATTTTGGCAACATTCTAAAAGCCAGCCTTCTATGCATTTCTGTGCATAAGTTTAAAGCTTTCTCTACTGAAATGTTACTGTGTGTCTCAAAAAACAATCTAAGGCTAAATGTGCATAGGATAAGTATCATATATTACAGAAAGAAACTATATATGTATAATTTAAAAGTTTAAAGTGATTCTGAATAAATGATGCAAGTATGCATGATTTATGAGAGACCATAATTTTCTTTTTCAGATCTCCACACTCTACAAGTAACAAGTGTTCATGGGCCAGGAGGAAAAACAAGAAGGAAAAAACAATCTATACTTCCTGTGAGCCAGCCAGTGCATGGGATGGTACTCAAGAAAAGCGAAGCATCACCACGACCACCCCAGCAACCGGCTGATTCAGAGGAAAAACAGAGTTGATAGCAATTGAGGTACAAAAACAACTTAATGCTTATACTGACTGATCGACTTTGCAGGTCTAAAGCACCTATTTAGAGCAATAACAATATGTAGTATAGCAACTGTGGGGCATTTTCTTCTGTTTTGTTTTTGAAATCCAATAATGTTTTCACTGTTTTGGTCCACTTTACTGTTTCTTTTATTTAATGTTTTGTTTTGGTTGGTTTTATTCTGTTTTATTATGTCTGATAGTATGGGCAGCAATTGTGAAGATAACAAGAGGCATTGTTGATTTCCTATTATCCTTTTTTGAAGTCCTGTAACATTTTCACTGTTTTGTTTTGATTGGCTTTATTCTGTTTTATTCTGCTTGGTTTTGCTCTCTTTTTAAAAAATTTTTAAAAGTCACAAGTCTATGTTTCATTGGGTTTGGTTTTGTTTTGTTTTGCCTTACTGAGAAGTGGACCCAGTTGTAGTTGGCCTCAACTACATCTCCATCCCTTTCTGTTCTATTTTTCATGCTTTGCTGAGGCAGGCTCTTGCTAAGTTGCTAAATTGTCCAGAATAAATCCTATAGCCACGGCCTTTCAGCATGAGTATATGATAAACAAACAAACAAACAAAAAAACACCTAAGTTCATTTGATAAATAAAGTATGACAAGAGAAAAACAAGATATAACACAGTGTCTAACTGATATGTACAAGGTACTCTGGTTGGTCTTAGTAATGCGCGTGCGCATAAACACACACACACGGAAGAAAAAAATGGTGACAGGTATTTGAGCCACTGCAAGCAAAAAACTGCAAAGAAAATTAAAATATACAAGACAAATAGCACTCAAGAGGCAGGAGGACTGCTGTGAGTTCAAGGCCACCCTGAACTACACAGAGCAGAAAGACCATCTCAAAAAACACACACAAAAAAATCTTGAAATACATTTAAACGACACAAACTTCCCTAATTTTTTGGTCAAATGTTAGAACCGTGGTAAACAAATTAAAGTAGCAATGACTCACTTGTTTCATATTAATTTCGTATTAATTTCAACATCCTTATGTAACACTCCTCTTTTACTGTGATAGTAAACTCAGGGCTAAGTTTGGAAAAAGGGAGCTTATGATGAGAGCAAAGTCTCTCCATCTGAGCACTTACAACATTTTGGGCTGGAAATTTGTTGTGGAGAACTGTCCTCTCTGCATTACAGAATGTATGACAGTACCCTTGGCCTAAAAGAACATCACTAGTCTGACTAGGAGTGACAACCAGAAATTAGATCTAAACATTGCTTTAGGAAATATAATCCAGAAAGAAACTGGTTTGCTATGAAACCTAGAATAATGTTTACCTGAAAACTTGACTAATCTCATCAACTTGTATATACTTGATGCCACTATATTCCAAGCTTTTCTTATGAGACTACAACCATTCTTAGTAAGACTAGAAAGACACATCTAATGAGTAAAGTTTGAATTCATTCATTCAACATAATAGTTACATCTAGTGAATAGTCAAAAATCCATTAAATAATTACTGTAAGTCCATTGTGCTAGCACATGTCTATAATCTCCACATTTGGGAGGCTGACACAGGAAGATCGCCACAAGTTCAAGGCTAGCCTGTGCTACAAAGCAAAAAAAACAAAAACAAAAACAAAAAACTCCATAAAGAACTAAATAACTACTGTAGTGTTAGGGTTCAGTGAGTGCCTTAGACATATGATTAACGTTTCAATTTAGGAGTGACAAACTGGTACAGTACTTAATAAGAATTATGGATGGACTATTTTTCTTTTTTTGGTCTTTTTGAGACATGGTCTCACTATGTGGTTCAGGCTGGCCCTGAGCTCATTTTGTAGCCCAGGCTAGTCTCGAACTTACAATGATCCTCCTGCCTCAGTCTCCCAAGTGCTGTGATTACAGGTGTGTGCCACCACACCCAGTTTATGTATTGACTATTTTTCATTTCATATACAAAATTTTAAAACAAAAACACAAAATTTAAAACAAAACATTTAAAACAAAAAAATTGGAACTAGATATGAAGAAAAATAGCTTTCAAATATAGCCAGAAATAGCCACATTTGGATATTATACTCTGGCTTATTTCTTGAAATTAAAAAAAAAATTTTTTTAATAGGTAGACTTGGGGCCAAGGATTTAGCTCAGTGGGTAATGTCTGCCCAGCAAGTGTGAGGTTCTGGGTTTGAGTCCCAGTATGCAAAAAAACCCAAACAACAACAACAACAAAAAAAAAAAAAGTAAAAAAAGCTGGGGATTTAGCTCAGAGGCTTAAGTGCCTGCCTGGCAAGCACAAGGTCATGAGTTCAATCCCCAGTACCAAAAAAAAAAAAGGAAAAAAACCCAAACAAGATTATAAGGATTTCGCTTTATCACTATGTAATCTTTGAAAAGATTTTGTTTTGTTTTGTTTTGTTTTGAGGTACAAGGACGGAACCCTGGGACTTGAACATGCTCAACTAAAAGCTCTACCATTGAACTATACTTCCAGTCCTTTATTGTTTTCATAAGAGTCTCATCAAGTCGCTCACACTAAGCTCCAATTCACAATCTTTGTGCTTCAGCCTCCTGAGTAGATACGATTTTAAAAGTACACCACCACGTCCAGCTGAAAATAGGATTTGGCAATTGAGGGGTGTTAAGTCAGGATCTCAATATGTAGCTTAGGCTGGCCTCAAATTCCAGATCCTCTGTCTTCTGAGTGCTGGGATTATAGACATGCATGACCATGCCCAGGTAAAAATAGAATTCTTAATGGCTCCAAGTTCATCTTTCACTTAGGGTTAGTTTACTAAAGTATAATACATGATATATATATATACACTCTAAATGCACTGTTCAAAATTTAAGGTCAATATGTCTGTACAATATCACCATTCAGAAGCCTCCACCATGTCCCCTTCCATTCATGAACTGAAGGTACAACAGTTTATCTAAATGGAATATAGATGTTTTACTTTGTATCTAGCTTCTTTCACTTACTATTATTCTTTTTTTTGTTTTTTGTTTTTTTTGTACCGGGGATTGAACTTGTGACCTTGCACTTGCCAAGCTGGTGCTTATGCCACTAAGCTTAATTCCCAGCCCCTTATTATTATTCTTGTAGAATTCATCTACACAGCTCCATGTGGTATACTCACACACTACTATTGCTATATAGTATTTCATTCTATGAACACTCCCTAATAATCCATTCTACTGGCTTTAGGCATTCAAATAGTTGTACAGAAGTTATTTAAAAAGTGCTGCTGTCAACATTTTTCAACATCTTTTGGTAGCAACTTAACAGAAATCCTCCTATCTCAATCTCCTGAGTGCTGAGATTAAGGTATATGCCAAAAATTAACATTGTATATATAATTAAGTGCTATAAAAAGATGACATAAAACCTAGTCGTTAAAAGCATTTTTAAAATGCCAAATAAAATAAATATCCACTTAAAAAACTACTCGTGAATTTTTTTAACTATATGAACCAGCAATTTTTCTATTGCAATTGAAGATTCAAAAGTAGAAAATAAAATACTGAATATTTGAAAAACTCTGTTATAGAAAGGGGAGAGAAGAAAAGGGAAAGAAGAGGAACACGTGTCATGCACAACTGCCACTTCCCCACGATGAATGCATTCATTATGTACTGCAAACATGTATTAATAAAACATTTTTAAATTCAATTACAAAAGAATACCATATAGCATTTAGGTATTCAACAAAATGATAGCAAGCATAGGTGGATATGCACTGCTATACCATATACACAATTTTATTCATCAGAAAAAGAAACATTATAAAAAGCAGTTTAAATTGAGTGAAAGTTGAAATTGCACTAATTGAAATAGTACTGAAGAATCAAAATTGAAATCATTTAAATCTTGATGAGAACTATATATGTGACAACAATCAAATTATAGAAAACGATCTAATTTTTAAATATTAAATTATTTTTTTCACTTATAGTTAAAAAACTATACATATGATCTTCAACACATTGTATGCAGGGCATGGTGCCACAAGCCTGTAATCCCAACACTCAAGAGTGCTGAGACGGAGATCCAAGCTTGAGTTCTGCCTGGTCACCTTAGCAAGAACCTCTCTCAAAATAATAAAAAGGGAAGGGAGAGGCACAAGGACGGAGCTCAGTGCAAAGGCCCTAGGTTCAATGGGGTGTCTGTGTGTGTGCACATGCATGTACACAAACTGCCTCATTCATGTCTTTATGGTAAAAGTTTTCAATATTTTCTTCTAGTTTTTGAAATATACAGTTCATTTTTGTCATTTATAGTCATTCTACTGTGCCACAGCACACCAAAATTTCTTGCCCTTAACTAACTATAACTTAATACCTGCTGATGCATGTTTCCCCCATTTCCTTTCCACTACTCTCTCCATAGTCCTTGGTATCTACTACTGATTTCTCAATTCCTTTTTTTTTTTTTTGTCTTTTTGAGACAGGATCTCATTATGCACTTCAGGCTGGCCTTGAGCTCACTTTGTAGCCCAGGCTGGTCTTGAACTCACAACGATCCTCCTGCCTCAGCCTCCTAAGTGACAGAATTACAGGCGTGAGCCAACACGCCCGGCTCATCTCTCAATTTCTATTAGGTCAGATTGTAGAGTCCACATGAAAGAGATATGACAGATATGAGATATGAGAGATATGATAATCAGGAAGAAAGTACAGATATTTCTTGGTTTTATAATTAAAAGAGTTATGGCCCTGCACTAACTCATTAAATGAACTGATCAATAAGGAACTGTATATGTGTATAGATCATAATATTCAGAAAGACCGGGGATATAGTTCAGCAGCACAAGCACCTGCCTGGTTAGCGTGAGGTTCTGAGTTTGATTCCTAGTACCAAAAACAAAAAACAACAAAATATTCAGAAGAAATGGTCAACAAATGTTCCCAACCTGATGACTTTGTTTTTACTTGCATAACTGTTACTGTACTGCAGTACTGTAATATACAACAGAACATAAAACTATAGTACTGTATTATACAGTACAATCAGAAAAATTATAGTACTGTATAAACAAGGTATACTGTCCAAAAATATTGATGTACTATAAGCAAGAGGTACAGAAGTAAACCACAAAAAAAAAAAAAAAAAAAAAAAAAAAAAAAAAAAAAAAAAAAAAAAAAAAAAAAAAAAAAAAAAAAAAAAAAAAAAGAACCAAAAAGGACAGGTCATAAGTCCAAACAGTCATTAATCAAGTTGATTGTTAAACAAGAAATTTCATGTTTTTGTTGTTGGTTTGGTTTGGTTTTTTTGTCTGTTTGAGACAGGATCTCACTATGCAGCTCAGGCTTTCCTTGAGCTCACTTTGCAGCCCAAATTGGTCTTGAACTCACAACAATCCTCCTGCCTCATCTTCCCAAATGTTGGGATCACAGGCATGAACCACCACACCTCGCTTGAATATCATGTTACTAGTCCTCTGTTACTGATAGAGAGGATCTAACCAAGAGCTCTGGAGAATTCTGAAGAAAGATGGACATAGTGGTGCACATCTGCAATTCTAGCAAGTGTGAAGGTCAGGCAGGATGGATTGCTGCAAGTTGAAGGCCAATCTGCACTCCTTAGAGAAACTCTAACTTAAAAGACAAAACAAGACCAAAGTGCTGTATAAACCAGTAAGTGATAAAATACAGTAAAGAGAAGTCTTTAAAACTAAAAAAATAAAAAAAATCACAGTAACTAAAAAAATAAATAATAGTTGGAAAAAGGTACATTAAAATCAATGAAAACACTAAAACTAGTAAGAAGACACTAAAAGAACTTTTGACTACTTTGTTAAAAAAATGTTTAAATTCCTTTTTACCTGTTGTTTCCTAGATTTTCAAGGCAACCTTCAATGAATCTCATTCGAATCTGTCTATCAGTAAACCAACATACCAAGGAACAGAGAAGTTTCTCTGCTTCATTTATTAATCCTTCAGAAAGATTAACCTAAAAAAAGTATATACATAAAATTACTACTTATTTTTATTTCATTATGCTATAATTTTTTTTATTCTTTTACCTTAGATAACTTACAGCATTATCATCTTGGACTATATCCCACAATAATGTGTTTCCTTTCTTGCAAACATTATCCAAATTAATATCTGTCACAGCATTACTGTTGAATTGATGTTTATGAACTGCAGGTCCTGCAGGAAAGCAGACTACACTATAAAAGAATGCAAGTAAATGCAAAAAGGAATCAAAGCATTCATCAAGCTAATAAATCTGAAGAAAAGTATAAAAGTAAAGCTCTTCTTACTTAGATCACGAAAACACAACATTAATGCAATTATTTTATTAACGGAAATAAACAGTATTGTTTAGAGTTAAGGCTAAAGAAACAACTTTTACAGAAACAAAGCTGTTGTAAATAAGGAGAATGGGTTGAATAGGAGAGAGGAGGAGAACATGAAAAAAATTAAGATATTATCGTGTACAGATACAAATTCCCTACAATGAATGTGATCATTTTTTATACCTAAAATGTACCAAAAAACTTAATTAAAAAAAGTAATAATTTGGTTTCCATAGTCTCTACTATTAATGTTTTTCATATATCAAGAAAACTGGACATAAATTTTTAAATATTTGAAACTTAAGAAAGCAATTTATATAAAGTACTTCTTTAACCAATGCACATTCCTCAAGATGATCATTTGTAGTCTGTTAAAATCCATAGCACCAGGAAAAAAATTATTTGCATTGGATAATTTGCCCACAACAGTCAAATTAAAAGGTTCTACTATAACAATTAATAGTTGCCAAGTAGTAAGCTAAATAATAACTTCTTCCATTAACTAAGTTAAAAACATGCTTTTTGTTTTTTACTGTATTAATGATTGAACAGAGGACCAATGCAGTAAGCTACATCCCCATTCCCTTTTATTTTTTAATCTTGAGACAGGGTGTTAAGTCATTAAATTGTCTAGCTGGGCTCAAATTTACAATCCTCCTGCTCCAGTCTTGCAAAGCCCTGGGATTAACAGGCATATGACACCAAAACTAGCTTGGTTTATTATTATTATTTGTGGTTTTCTGAGACAGGGTCTTGCTGTGTAGTTCAGGCTGGACTTGAATTCACTACGTAATCCAGACTGTCCTCAAATTTGTGGCAATCCTGTTTCAGTCTCCCAAGTGCTGATATGACAGGCAAGCACTACCATACCTGGTTAAACTATGTTTTTTTAACAATAACTTTACCATAAATTTACTTAATTATATATATATATATATATATATATATATATATGGATTTGATTAAACTGAGAATTGTGACCACCACCTTAATCCAGTTTAAAAACATTTTTACTATCTTAAAATATTCCCTGTTCCTTGTTAACCTCGACTGCAGTCCCCAAACTTGACCTGTTTTATCAGTCCAATAAATTAATCTATTTTAGAAATTTCATGTGAAAGGAATAATACAGTATGTCCGGCTTCTGCCACTTTTTTTTTTTAAGCTCGTTCTTAAGGTACAACCATGTCAACATAATGTGGTGGATTGACAATTGGTGGTCAACTTAACACTCAGCTGAACTGAATCAGTGTGATGCTGAGTATGGATTGCCAATCCAAGAACTATTACCAACATAAAAAGGGGAACTGGAGAGAAGTGGTATTGGTTCTCCTGTTTGTTGTGGGTTCTGTTGTTGGTGTTGGTTTTCCTGGAGAAGCTTGTCGAGCTTCTTTCTCAGTATGAACTTGACTGTTCTCATTGTCAGAGGAGCTCAGGACCTCACTGTTGTCGCTGAGGATGGCTGTGGTACTTTTCAGGGAAGCACTAGTCCTTATTTTAAGCATCACTTTCTGGCTCCAGTGCAGAACCATCAGCCTAGTAGCACAGATCCTTCATCCTGCTGATACAGGCTTTTTAGCTTCCAACTGCTGGCCTCACTGATCCAGAAAACAGACTTGCATGAGTCATTGTTGTGGGTAATATTCTCATGGCCTCCATCCAGGTCTTCAGCTGAACTCATGTAACATACTGCCATGGAATTCAGGCCCTCAGTGGATTCTTTAGGATCTTTAGTGTGTTAACAAATTTCCTGCACCTTTTGTGTTTGACTCTTTGGGTGAATATTATTATAAAATGATTCCTTAAATTATGTGTCCTGTATTGAACTGTTTCCCTTGAAAACCCTTACAACACATACATTATCAATAGTGCTTTCCAATATACTATTATACAAAAATACATTTGACTGCTATATTTACACAAGTAAAGGACATTTGGAAAATGCCTAGTTTGGGATGTTATGAATAATACTGCCAATAAACATCTGTTTAACAAGTTTTTGGATAGACCCATGCTTTCCTTTTTTCAAAAAGTTAGTAAGAAGGAAATATTTGTATCTTAATTGATAAATACACATAAATTTTTTTTTTGATTGCCAAACTAAGCTGGGCGTGGTAGTACATACTTTGATCTCAGCACTCTGGGATGCTCAGGCAGGGGAATCACAAGTTTGAGCTCTTCCTGGGAAATAGTGATTGCTGTGGTTTGTATCTAGAAGTACCCCCCCAACCCCTGCACACATCCACCTCGAGTTTATAGATGGGTCTTTGAGGAAGTGAGTGGGTTCTCCTCCCTTGAAGCTAGCAGACTATGAACTGAAACCTCTATAAACTGTGAGCCAAATTAAACCTCTACTTTTAATTTGCAGGTGCCAGGCATTCTGTCTCAGCAATGAGAAAACTGACAAAGACAGTGACTTAGTGAGACTGTCTCAAAATGACAAATTAAAAAAGGGCTGTGGATATAGCTCAGTGACAAAGCCCTAAGTTCAATCCTCAGCACTGGGCCGGGGATATAGCTCAATGGCATAGCACCTGCCAGGCCAAGTATAAAGCCTTCAGTTTGTTTCCCAGTACCAAAAACACACACAAAAAAATCAATCCTCAGTACTGTCAAAAAATGAAGGAAAAAAATGAAAAGAAAATGAAAGAAAAAGAAATTAGCAAATTGCTTTCTCAATAGTGTTGTGCCTTCTTATAGTCCTAGCAGCAATATATGAAAGTGTCCTTTCCTGTTCACCTACACCCTCCTTAAAACGTTTGTATAGTCACTTGTTAATCTCACCCACTGTGACATGTATTTAGCAGAACAGCACTGTGATTTCAATATATATCCCTCAATGAAATAATGATTTTGAGTAGCTTTTAATGTGCCTATTCTTATTATCATCTTAGGTAAAATTCTTCACCACTGTTTAGGTTGTCTTAATGAGTATAAAAGTTTCTATATATTTGGGATATGAGCCCCTTACCAAACACACATTTTCAAAATATTTTTCTAGTTTATAATTTGTTTTTGGAGAGTGGCTCAATATGAATTTTATGGCTGCAACAAGAATTTTATGGCAGCAAAAGTTGGTACATAAACCAACTTCTATTGATACACATAATCATGTACTGCAAACATGTACAAATAAAAATTAAGAAACAATATTAATTTTATTAGAATGTAACAAAGTGGCTTGGGACTCAAACCCAGGGGTTCTCTACCATTGAGCCATATCTCCAGCTGACTAATTTTTTATTTTGAGGCAGGGTCTCTATAATTACCCATGTGACACTAGAACTTGCAATCCTTCTGTCTTAGCTTCCTATGGTGCTAACATTACCAATCTTTTCAGTCACATTTCCCTAGCTCAAAGCAACCACTAACCTATTTTATTTCTATAGAATTACTCACTTTAGATGTTTTTTATAAAATGGAATCCTATAATATTTCATCTTTTGTGATTTAGTATTACTTTTAGGTCCTAAAATTCTAAAAACCCAACACAGCCATGTATTTTCTAAACTAAAAATCTGTAATTTCTTAGTATTATTAGTATGCATTGCCTTTCCCACCTGACAGCTCTTGATAGAGATGCAGTCTTGAAGAGAAAAAAACAAAACAAAACAGGCAAGCCTTACTTATATTTATGATGGAATATTTAGAATAACTTCATTCCCTTAGAAAGAAAACTAGCATATAAAAGTTGTTTTGACAAAGATACTTAAATGTCACAATATTAACTGCTGATACATTTTAACAGTGTAATAAAAATTATTCTGGTTTTGAAGAGGGTAATATATTTTACTTCAGAATCTTACCTTGGCTAAGATGTTCATGATAAATAGATGCTAAATTGGGAAGGTGCTGTTGGAGATGAGATGTCAGTTCTGCATGTGAATTAATCTGTACTAGTTCCTCTTCACATCCAGACTCCTCACCGTCAAAATCAGCCATATTTTTCTCTGATTTTGCACTGACTTGCGAGCTACTACAACTAACATCATCTGCACTTAGCATATCATCAACCATATGCCTGTAAAAAGAAAAGTACAAAGTTACTAATTATAAATTTAAACATACTTTATGAATCACTAAAAAGGTAAAACTCAAAACAGTGGGCAAAAATTACCACACAATCACAATCAAGGCTCTATTTCTACATTTCTGTGTATGCTACTGGGGCTGAAAAAATTTTTTTAGTAGTACTGAAATTGAACCCTGGGGCTCTGCACTGAGTTATATCCCCAAACCTTCAAAAAAAATTTTAAATTTTTTAGTCTAAAACAGGGTCTCACTGAGTTGCCTAGAAGACTTGAACTTGCAATCCCATTGCCCTCAGTCTCCCAAAGTGCTAAAATCACAGGTATGCACCACCACACCTGACTTAAACAGTACAGGATAGCATTACAAAATCCCAAATGTTAGAATAGATGAATAATTTTATAATAAACATATATCTTGTCTATCTCACATATATAACATGTTCAGGTCAAATGAGAAATGCTTAGTGTTATATATTATTTTATAAATTCAAAGCCATGATATGAAAAAAAGATTTTTTTTTAGACAAGAGTCTCACTAAGTAGCTGAGGCTGGCCTTGAACTCAGTCTGCCCAGCTCTGGGATTACAGGCATGTACCAGTATGCCCAACTTGGGAAAAAAATTATTTACATTTGTTTACACAACTACAAAAATCAAAAGCTGGGGCTGTAGTTCAGTGGTAGAGTGTCTAGCATGCACAAAGCTATGGGTTCAATACTCAGTACCAAAAAAAAAAAAAATCAAATGCAAAAACTATCAAGAGACTATTTAAATTTAAGGGTTCAATCTACTCACAGTTAATATTAACTGGGGATTTCTTTGACTGTGGAATATATGCTGCAAAAATTTTAACAAAACTGTACTACCAGCCAGGTGTGGTGGTGCACACCTATAATCGAAGCACTTGGGATGCTGAGGCAGGAGGATTGTTGCAAGTTTCAAGACCAGCCTGAACTACAGAGTAAGCTCAAGACTAACCTGAACTACACAGTGAGACCTGGCTTCAAAGGACGGGGGGGTTGGGGGAGACCACGAAACACAGACGGGTCAGGACATGGGACAGACGAGCTTTTAGTACCTAACAAGTAACATCTGTAAATATTCTAGGTATCTGTAAATACTTAAAGTTGTATAGTGTGATTTACATTCACACGTTTGTTTTTGAAAAATATAATATCCTATGGAAAACTACCTCACCAGTGTTTTTTTGTTGTTTTTTAAAGGATTTAGTTCAGTGGCATAAGCACCTGCCTGGCAAGCGTGAGGTCCTGAGTTCGATCCCCCATACCGCCAAAAAAAAAAAAAAAAGGGTATTGTTTTGTCTCCTGTATGAAAAAAAAAATTAACAGAGAATGGAGGTGCAGCTCAACAGCAAAGTTTGGCAAGTACAAAAGCCTACCTTGCACAAAAGTACACAGCACAGAAGTATAATAATAATTGGAAACTTTTTTTGTTCTTTTGGAGACAGGTCTTGCTAGATAGTTTAGGCTGACCTTGAACTAACTATGTAGTTCACACTGCCTCAAATTTGTGGCAATCTTTCTGCTTCAGCTTCCCAAGTCCTGCCATGACAGACATGCACCACCACCCCTGGCTGGGAGATTTTTAATAGAAACCCAGTCCATCACTTAAATATATTTTAATGTACTGTACTCAAAAATCTATTTCCTAGGCTAGCACGTACAATAAAAGTATAACAAGCACTCATTTCAAAACATACTCTTCTATATACCCCAAAGAATAGAAAGACAAAAGGATAAAAAAAATCTGAAAAAGGAAAACTTTAGGGTTTAAAGACTCACAGCATTATCAAACACATTATATGGAAAGGGCATAAATTTATGTCTTCAAGTCTTTTTTGTAAAAACTGCCCTACAAACAGATTTAATACTGCTTATAGAAAACCTCTACTAGGGCTGCAGATTTAGCTCAGTGACCTAAGTGCCTGTCTGACAAGCACAAGGTTGTAAGTTCACACCTGGTATCAAAAAAGAAAATAAAAAAAAAGAAAGAAAGAAAGAAAGAAAGAAAGAAAGAAAGAAAGAAAGAAAGAAAGAAAGAAAGAAAATTTTTTTGTGATGGTGAAAAGAAAAATCTTATGCATCTTCTAATTTTAGGATACTAGTAAGTTTTACTATAAAGTTTTGTGGTTATGTGTGAATTATACCCATGGTATTTAATAACATTCTTTTCTTTTAATTTTCTCACCTATAAAAAGGGAACAACTGTATCTTTCTCATGAGTTTATTGTGAAGATTGCACAGAATAATGTAACTGTCCCAAAATAAGTGTTCAATAAAATGTTACTGCTTTTAATGTTGTCATTATATATCGAAATATTTTGAGTTGATAAAAAACACGAGCAGTGTTAAGTTTAAAACAGAGTATTAAACACCTGATAAGAAATGCAAAATATCTTAACCTTTATACTGACTCATTTGGAAATATTTTATATATTACTGGCTTAACTAAAATACTGTTTCATTTTGCCCAATATAAAAAAATACTGAAAAAAGCACTTTAAATTTTTAAAAAGTGGTGTGCCCAAAATAAAAAACTACTTATGTATGGGTTGGGAATTTAGCTCAGCGGCCCAAGCACTTGACTAGTAAGTGTGAGGTCGTGAGTTCAACCCCTAGTACCAAATAAATAAAACAAAACAACTACCTATGTAGCCAGAGATACAGCTCAGTGGCACAGCACCCACCTGGCAAGCATATGGTCATGAGTTTGATCCCCAGTACAAAAAAAAAAAACTACCTATGTGTGGCTTGCATTTATATCCTGCACTATATTGCTGAAAAACACTACTCATCCAGAATAAATTACAACTAAGTAAATACTAGTCACAATTCTTCCTCTTAAAGGAAATATAAACTGAATACTTACTTGTAAGCTGACTTACCCATCATGGTGGTGATGGTGGTGATGGTGGTGATGGTGATGCTGTGGACCAATAAACTGCCGACAATTAAATAATTCATTCCCAATAGTTTCCCCAAGAAAGTCCCCAGTTCGTGTGATACAAGACTCCTGAGAACCTTGTGTTATATGAGCAGCATTCATTTCCCCTGAAATATCGTGTTCCGGGTCTTCTGGGTGCGAACAGGCATCCAGCATTCGTATTCGATTATCTACTGAAGGTAATGACTCAGTGTTAAAAACTAGGTCCTTTCCAGTTCCATTACTTGTTCCATTTCTTTCAGACGGGCCTTGGGAATCCCCTAAGCAAATGCCTGCTTGACTTTCTAACTTTCTATTCCGAAGATCTGTACCACAACTGCTTTTGGGAAGACTATGACCATGATCATCATCATCTTCTTCTTCTTTAAGTGCTTCAATATCTGCAATGTCTTCTGACTGCACCTCACTTCCAGGGCTTCCAGCTGACTGGCTTGCATGGCTAGAGTTGACCTCATTGCTAGATCCATCACTATGCCCACTACTACTACCAGGACCACTGCTTCCATCTTCACCACTGTTGGCAGTTTCATCAGAACTTCCTTGCATGGATTCCTGTATTTCCAAACAAATTTAAATTAAAGATAGCAGGAATATAAAAATCCCTCTCAAAGGAATAGAAATTATTTCCATACCTCTGTGTCTGAAAGCCGCTGTTGCACATGTTTGGTTCTATTAATAAGCTGCTCATCCATTTCAATGTCACTGGCACCACTTTGATGTGTATCACTATTATCACTGCTTTGAGGACTTGCCGCAGGTGACCCTATAAAAAATAGAATTCCATTTTTACTTTTAATTTGTATTAACTTAGGTCTAACAGAAGTACATCATTCTTTGATTCCTTGAGCTATTAAAAAAGCTTTATGCTAAGTAGCCAAAATTACAATCTCTGTATTAACATTTGACAGTTACTTCTAAAAAGGTTATACATGACTTCAATTAAAAGTCAAGATATTGATGGTTTTAAGCAAAATGTGTAAAATGACGGATGGGGATGAAGTTCAGTGGTAAAGTGCTTGCCTAGCATGCGAAAAGACTTGGATTCAATTCCAAGCACTGTCCAGAAATAAAAAATGATGAGAACTAGTTTAAGGTTTACACCTTCTTCTGAAAGTGTATTACATAAAATCAGTACTGTAGAAGATCACCAAAACAAAACTGCAAGTTGTACTGTCATGCATTTCTAAGACTCCACTTACAAGGTGATGGAGCTGCCCTTCTGAGCTCTTCTTCCTCTGAAGGAAAAGGAAAAAATGGGGGAAACATTCTAAGTGACTGAACTTTTTGGGACAGCATGTCAGTTGTTTATAACAGGATACAGATAGGGAAACCTCAAATAGTTACGAGTGCTTGCACAGAAAAGCCTAGCAGTGTATAAAATATCAGAAGACAAATATTAGGTTTGAGTATATAAAGTTTCAGTTCTTATTTTTTGAGACAGGATCTCATTTTGTAATGCAGGATAGCCTTGAGCTCACTATGTAGCTAAGGTCGAACTGCAACTCACAGCAATCCTCATGTCTCAGCCTCCTAAGAACTGGAATTATAAGCATGTGTCACCATACCTGGACAGTATATAAAGTTTCAGAAAATTCTTGGAGGCTACGTAAGAGAAAGACACACACAAAGCATCTGACATGGCAGAAAATCTTCGAAATATAAAACAAAAAGAAACTTCAGGCTGGATCTGGTGGCACACACCTGTAATTCCAGTACTCATGGTCAGAGAACTGCTATGAGTTCAAGGCCAACCTGGACTACAAAGTGAGTTTAAAGCCAGCCTGAACTGCATAGTGAAACCCTGTTTCAAAAAAGACCAAAACAAAAAAACAACACACAAAAAAAACAGTCTACCTCAAATTGCAAACTTGTCTTAAAAGGGAGACTGAATTCTGGGGCATAGTGACACATGCTTACAACTCCAGCACTTAAAGAGAGCGGAGGCAAAAGAATCTGCTTGTTCAAGGCCGATCTGCGCAACTTAGTGAAACTCTGTTAAAAAAAAACAAAAAACAAAAAGAAAGCCCAGTGTGCTGGCATATGATTATAATTCCAGACTTCAAGAGGCTGACACAGGAGTATCCTGAGTTCAAAGCCAGCCCGGACTACAGAGAGTAATCCCATGTCAAAAATCCTGTAAGAGAAAAGAAAAGGAAGGGGGAAAAAAAAAAAAAAAAAACCTGGGTTGTGAGTACAGACTGAGCATCCCTTACCTGAAATGCTTGGAATATAAAATGTTTCAGATTTTGGTTATTTTCAGATTTTAGAATATGTCCATATACTTATATATTTTGGGGATAGTAGGTATCCAAATCTAAACAAAACTGTTTCGCATTTCATAGGCACCTTATACAGCACTTCAATCTTCAGGCTTATATGTGGCTTGAGGGTTATTTTACCTTTCTTTTTTGGGGGGGCGGGGGGTGCACCTTTGTTTAACCCCATAGGGTAAGGTGTGGAATTTTCCACTTGTGGCATGCTGATATTCAGTAAGTTTTCCACTTGGGAGCATTTCGAGTTTTGAACTTTCTGATGAAGGATGCTCAACCTGTATTAGCAGAAAACACTTCAAATGTCATTCATAAACTCCAGACAACTCAGTTCAACACTCAATACACTTTACTAACCTTTCTTATTACCAATGGGAATATTAGTGTTTAATAAAGACGCAAAAGAACTCTGTTTAGATAGCTGAGCCTTAGCTGCTAGTGCATTATTCCATAATGCTTTAATTAACATAGATGCCAAGTATAATGTCTGAAAAAGAAAAAAGATTAAAATTAGATGTTTTTTGATAACACTTTAATATATTCAACATACTTTGCATTCAACTGAAGTACAACACTAACAAGCAGTAAAAAACTCTGAATCATAGAATAAATGATTACATTAAAAAATATTTTATATTCTGAATGTATGATTACCTGTTCAGTATGAACACTTGGCTCAAGAGCTGAGACCAGATTAAGGAGATGTCTAAGTGGTACAGGGTCCAAATTCTTGATAAGTGACGGAAATAAGTCATGTATGTATCGACTACAATGCTTCAACTAAAAAATAAAAGCACAGAAAAGGTTAAAAATAATTATTCTGCATAAATTTATTTGATATGAAAAAGTTACACAGTTTGAAAAGTTGAGAAATTGGATAATACACTATTATTTTATATGCTAGTAAAAAAAAGATTACCAAATTCCATAAGTCAAAACATACTGAAAATAAAATTAGACATAAGCACATTTACCTTAACCAAAAAAGCACAACCTTCATTTCCTAATCTAAAGATGAGGTCCACAATAAACATAGCTTCCAGAATTCAACTATGAAGAGAATTCAAATGTGACTTATATACATGCCATTACTAAAAAAGTAAGTTAAACACTAAATTAAGGGGACATGGGATACAGTTCAGTGGCACAGCATCTGGCTACAAGCATGAGGTCCTGAGTTTGATTCCAGATTACCCCTCCCCCCAAAAAAAAACCCACTAAATTAAAGTGAAGGCAATTACAAATAAATTACAATTAGGAAAAAATATTTCAGATTTTTCTCTCATGTACATTATTTTAAAAGGATTAAGCCTAACAATCTTTTTTTTTTTTTTTTTTTTTTTTGTCTTTTTGAGACAACATCTTGCTATGCAGTTCAGGCTGGTCTTGAACTCACTTTGTAGCCCAAACTGGTCTCGACCTTACAACGATCCTCCTGCCTCAGCCTCCTGAGTACTGGGATTACAGCCGTGAGCCACCACACCCAGCTAAGTTTAACAATCTTTTTTTAATTTAAAGAGGGGGGAAGCAAAACAGAAAAAAAGGGTAGAAACAATACAGAATTTCAAAAAAAAACAAACAGTAAGAAATCACTATTTGATACATTACATATTATCTTTGTGGATATAGTTGTTCAAGTTACAAAATTAAAGCATACAAAGTGGACATTCAAACAGTGAAGATGCAAACAGTTCTGTTCACCAATCCAACAAAAACTTAGTAACATGCTTATCAATCCTACACATTTAAGTATACATATAGTTATCTATTTTAGAATACTTTCTTTGCCTCCTCTTGTTTTTTTAAATTTTTTCATTTGAGAAAAAATTTTGAAACAGAAAGAGGGTAGAAACAATACAAAATCTCAACAACAAAACAAAATAAAAAAAACAAAAATAGTAACCAGTAAAAAGTCACTAGTTGATAATTACATACTTTCCTCTTAGATGCAGTTGTTCAAGTTACAAAAGTAAAGTCCACAAAGTGGACATCCAAACAGTGAAACTGCAGTCCGTTTTGCTCATCCATCCAACTAAAACTTTAGCAACATGGTTATTAATTCCACGCACTCAAACATACATGTAGTTATATCCTTTAGAATACTCTCTTTTCCTTTTTTTATCTTTATAATAACTATAATCCATTCTCATAAACTACTTAGAAGTTCTACACATGTATAAGTCTCCACACATATACCTAGCCTTTCTGTATTAGAGGGAGAAACAAATCAAAACAAGTCAGCAATACAAATTCCTAGAGAAACATAAAATGAAAAGAACATACAAAAACACAACACTAGGTGATCTATGGTAGTCACTATGTCTCTTGTTATTTTCAACAAAATTGTCTATATGATCAAATGTAATATAAACTTAGCATTGCTTTACACTATTAATAAAATCTAAACAATGGAGGCATTATAGGACTTCAAAGGCAGTTAACAATCAAACAAGAATGGGTATCCTATTGAATCTTGTCATCTTCAGAGTAGTTGCCCCTATTCTCAGACTCGACACTCTCAAGTATACCAGATTCAAATAAAATCAGTCAAGATAAAACAGTGGTATAACCAATTTTCTGTCTTGTCTCTACCATGCTATTTTTCTGTTGTTGTTTACTTTTCTCCTTCATTCCACTGTCTGCCCCTTTCTTTGAGGCCTTTCTGCCATTATTCCTGGAACCCTGGTGATTTTCTTCTCTCTCTCTAAAACGTCTTTCAGTATTCTTTGCAGGGTTGGATTGGTGGTCACAAACTTCCCCCAGTTCCTCTTTGTCGTGGAAATATCTTGTCTCTCCATTAATTTTGAGAGACAGTTTTGCAGGGTACATCATTCTGGGTTGGAGGTTATTTTCTTTCAGGGATTGGAAGATTTCGCTCCAACCTCTTCTTGATTTGATGGTTTGCACTGAGAAGTCTGCTGTGATTTTGATGAGTTTTCCTTTATAGGTCATCTGTTTCTTTTCTCTGACCACTTTTAATATTCTGTTCTTGTGACGGATTTCTGGGATCCTGATTATTATATGTCTGGGTGTAGATCTGTTTGGGTTGTAGCTGGCTGGAGTTCTATACGCCTCATTTATCTGAACTTCACTTC
>PVLA01013078.1:0-39334 GCA_004027455.1 Hydrochoerus hydrochaeris | reverse complement strand
CTGTCTTGTCATGTTTCCAGCCCCCTTCAGACAGGTGGGTGGTGGAGGTCTCCAGGCCTTTCCTATTGCTTAAAGTTTTTTCTGCAGTGCACTTGCTAGGAAAGTGCCGCCCCCTAATCGGCTGCAGATCTGTGAGGTGCACGCTGAGAGCCAGCCCCTCCCCCTACGTCGGTCAACCAGGGGATGCTTCAGCTAGTTTATGTGTTCCCTGGGGATGCCACTGGCTCAGAAAGCCTCATCCCCAGCTATTGGGTTTCAACCAAGAGCCTGGCCCAGCCCAAGCAGATCCCACCAATCTGCTTTGGACCAGGGGCCGTCAACAGACGTCACCTTGGGTTTTGATTCAAGCCAGCCCTGCCCAGCTCCAGAATGTCGTCTAGCTGCTCCACCCACTCTAGGGAATCCAGTTGCCATCACTCACCAAAGTTCGTGCAGCTTGACTGGCTGTTTCCACTCCCTGCTGCAGCACCTCCTCCAGCCGAGGGTCTGGAGCTCATCAACCCCCACTTTTGGCAGGGCCCTGATCTCAGCTCAATCATGAGTCACCTGACTCTAACATGTGCCCATATAGTGACCAGAGCTTGCCTAGCTCCAGCCCTCTGCCCACACTTCTTTCTTTTTTTTTTTTTTCTTTTTCTTTTTCCTCAGTTTCTTTGTGGGTCATGAGAATTCCTCTCCTTTTGTCTGGCTTTCTCCATGTTGTCAGATTGTGCCACCGCTCAGTTGGCCATCTTGCAATTCCCTTAGGTCTGTTTTTTGCCAGTACTATGCAGATTTTATCACAGTAGCTTGATAGTATAATTTCAAGTTGAGGATTGTGATGCCTCTTGTCTTGCCTTTGTTGTCCAGGATTGCCTTGGCTATTATAGGTCTCTTCTGTTTCCAAATGAATTTTTGGAATGTTTTCTTTAGATCTGTGAGGTATGTTAATGGTATTTTGATCAGGATAGCATTAAATCTGTATAACAATTTTAGGCCATTTTTACTATGTTGCTGCTTCTTATCCAAGGCAAGGAATATTTTTCCATTTTCTGATATCCTCTTCAGTCTCCTTTGTTAGAATCCTACAGTTTTCAACATATAGTTCTTTTGTATCCTTTGTTAGATTGATTCCTAATCATTTCATTTTTGGATGCTATTGTGATAGGTGTTATTCCCATACTTTCTCTCTCAATGAGTTTGTTGTTTGATTTTTGAGTGTTGACTTTGTATCCAGCTACACTGCTAAATTTTCTATTGATTTTTGAGTGTTGACTTTGTATCCAGTTACACTGCTAAATTTTCTTAATAACTCTATTAGTCTTTTGGGGGGGTTGGGTCATCTTTGTAGAGTATTATGTCATCTGCAAAAAGTGATAATTTTACTTCTTCCTTTTCTATTCTTATTCCTGTTCTTTCTCTTATCTAATTGCTCTGGCTAATGTTTCTAGAACTATATTGAATAAGAGTGTTGATAGAGTACATCCTTGTCTTGTTCCTGATTTTACAGTGAAAGCTTTCAGTTTTTGTCCATTTAATATGATATTGGCTGTTGGTTTGTCATACATGGCTTTTATCAGATTGAGGTAAAGACCATCTATTCCAATTTTCTGTAGGGTTTTTTTTAATTATGAATGAATGTTGAAGCTTTTTTTGCATGTATTGAGATGATCATGTGGTATTTGTCTTTTTAATGGTGGATTACATTTATTGATTTGCATATATTGAACCATCCCTGCATTCCCAAGATGAATTCCACTTGGTCATGGTGTATAATCTTATTGATGGTTTGCTGCATTCTGTTTGCTAGTATTTTCTTGAAGACTTTTACATCTGTGTTCATTAGAGAGACTGACCTGTAGTCCTTCTTTTTGGAAGGGTCTTTCTCTGGTTGTGGTATCAGGATAATACTTGTCTCCAGGAATGGGTTAGGGAAAATTTCTTGCCTTTCAATTTCATTAAAGAGTTTGAGGAGTATTGGCATTAAATCTTCTCTAAAACTCCTGCAGAATTCAGCCGTGGATCTATCAGAATCTGGGCTCTTCTTTGCTGATAATTTTTAATCACATTTTGAATCTCATTAACTGATACTGGATTATTGAAAATTTTTATATCTTCTTAATTCAGCTTTGGTAATTCATATGTTTCTAGTGATCTGTCTGTTTCTTCTGTTTTTTCCATCCTATGGAAGTAAAAATTTTCAAAGTAGATTTTGATAATCTTCTGAATTTCTACAGTATCTGTAGTGATTTCACCCTTTTCATTCATTGCATGAATTTAAGATTTTTCTTTCACTTTTTCAATAAGGTTGGCTAGAGGTTTATTGATTGGTTTATTCTGTCAAAGAAACAGCTCTTCA
This sequence comes from Hydrochoerus hydrochaeris, assembly GCA_004027455.1. Taxonomy (NCBI): domain Eukaryota; kingdom Metazoa; phylum Chordata; class Mammalia; order Rodentia; family Hydrochaeridae; genus Hydrochoerus; species Hydrochoerus hydrochaeris. The sequence continues at coordinate 36,996 of PVLA01013078.1, read as the reverse complement.
ATTCTTTAATTCTTTCTATTTTCTTAGTTTCAGTTATATTAATATCTGTTCTGATCTTTATATTCCTCCCTTTTATGGGCTTTGGGCTTGATTTGCTCCTTTTTTTCTAGAAGTTTGAGGTTGGTTTTTTTGTGCTCATTCTGTTTTCCTGATGTGAGAATGCACTGCTATAAATTTCCCTCTTAGGATTGCTTTCGTTGTGTCCCACAGCTGCTGGTTTGCTGTATTTGCATATTCATTTGATTATAGTTATTGTTTAATTTCTTCTTTAATTTCATCTGTCAGGGACTTCTAATTTATTACAAAAATATTTCTATTTGAAACATGGGGCTTTCTCTGGTAATGATAGGCTACATTATTTTTTTCAAGACAGGATCTTGCCATATAGTTCAGGCTGGCTTTTGAACTCACTACATAGCCTGGAGTTGGCCTCAAATTTATAGTAGTCTTCCTACCTCAGCCATTCAGATACTAGGATTACAGTCCTGCACCGCCACACTTGGCTTACATTATTTAAATTTATAAGTAAGGCCTAACCACTTAATGCTTTTATACTTACTTAAGCTAAATGCGGCAGAAACAACTTAGTCACTTGCATATTTTCTTTGTGAAGAATTGTGGATCCTGTAATTTAGGTAATAGAATTTCTTTCCTCTACCCCAGCCTGGGGCTCAGAGAATGGAGCTTGCACGAAATAAATCTGCATCTTTATCCTCCTTCCTTTTGAGCTACTTATTGTGTGTGTTTATCAGAAAGTAGATGAGAATATATTTGTAAATTAAGAGGTTATCACTACTGAAAGCAGTGAGTGTGCCATGTGAAACATATAGATGTATTAAAGAAAATGTAATGCTTCAAAGGCAAAAAGTCATCAGAAAATAAACTAGAAGCCTTGGTTTCATCCTCTCACCTCCTCTGGCTCCTCAATAGGCTGATCCCATCCACCCTTCACTGTGGTCCCTGCTAGCCGAGGTCACTTCTCTCCACAGCCCTGGCTTGGCTTTCCTTTCCCAGATATCTGAGTAGATATCTGCGCCATTGGTTTCCTACCTTCTGCCTGCCTCCTGTCCAATCCATTCTCCACATGGTTCAACAGTTATCTTTCCAAAATGCAAACTGGTCATGTTTCACCCTTGTTGAATACCCTTTAATGGGCCTGCGTTGTGATCAAGTCCAAACTCCTTAGTGCAGTTTGTAAGACATTTCATTCTCTTTTCAAATGGAACTTTGCCCCTCTTCTGCTCTTGCCATCACAGATGCAGCCACGATACCACCTTGCTCTTGGAAATACTCTAGACTTTCTCTTAAATCTTTGGATGTAGAGACTCCAGTGAGTAATAGAAGCCACAAAATCAGTTTTTAAGCTCCATTAATTTAGAGATGGAAGGGCCCACTCTCTGTTTCAGTTTCCCTTACATTCACATTATACCAGATGTTTCTACTTCCACATGTCTAATGTGCATACACAATAGCTCTGCACTTGTTGGCTTTTCCTCTCCTTGACTTTTCAAACCCTCATGGTCAGTCCTTGGCCCTCAGTTTATACCTTAGTCACTTTACAAACTTTCCCTTGCTTGTGTTTTCCATTCCCTAAATTTTAAACACTGTCCATGTTTTAAAGTCTCAAAGGCTGATATCTCCAGCCCAATCTCTCCTGCCAAGATTAGACTCCAATCCAAAAGGAAATGTCTAAGAGGTCTGCAGAAATCCTAGACTTGTGCTTGAAGATGAAGTCTGGTATTTGCTTTATAAAAATTTCTTTTTTTTTTTTTTTTTTTGTCCTTTCTCAATAAGTGTCACCTGTATCTTGCCATTGCTCAAGACACAGATCTGGATATTTACCTCTTCATTTCAGTCTGTTAAGAAAATCTACATGCAAGTAATATTTGATAAGTTTTATATATAATAACTTGTTTAATTCTCACAAGTCTTCAAAATAGCTACTATTATTATCACCCACCTTATAGAAATGGAAACCAAGGCACAGTGAGGTTAAATAACTTGCCTAAGATCACAAAGTTCATTAATGGAATTGGGATTTAAATAAGACAGTCTAGTCTCAGAGTTCATGTACTTAATTTGCACTCTGTTACTCTTGGCACCCACTATGGCTTGTATCCTCCGAAAGCCTCATGAGCTCATAGACCTGGATTTTGGAGGTGGCTGGATCTAGGATGTATGTTACTGGATTCAGGGTGTATGATATCTAAGTTAGTCCATTGATTGGTTTAGCGTAGTTCTCAATGTGGATGATGGGAAGGCCCACTGTGAGTGTGGGTGGCACTGATTAATAGGCTTGTGTCTGCTTTGCTGCTTGCTGCCAACCTGCCATGAACTGTTTCTATCTGCGATGCCATACCACACTGCCTTGGACCCAGCTGACTATGTACTGAAACCTCTACAAACTGTGAGCTACAATAAATCTTTCCCCGCTGAACTTGTGTCAAGTATTTTAACCCAACAATGAGGAAGTAACTAAGACAGTACCTCCCTTTGACTCACCCCTATATACAGCCTATCAGAAGTACAATTGATTCCACCACCAAAACTATCTAAGCCCATTTTCCCCCTCCATGACAGTTACTACCACCCTAGTCTTGCTGAGGCTATGATAATTTCCTGAGATCTCCAGGACAGATCTTTCTGTCTTCCCACCTCCATGGACTCTCCCAGGCATTCTTCCTGGAGAAGCCAGATGTTAGTTTAAATGTAGTTTTTTTCCTCCTTTAACTCCCATATTCAAATCATCTCATTGTACTATTTTTTTCTTCCATATTAAATTTTAAAATTAAAAATCATGCCCTTGTATATGTTTTTAAAAAACAATGAGAGCAGGCATTTGGAAATGTTTTCTACTATTTACTCAGTACCTGGCATAAATCTTTGTACACATTAATATGTGTGAGTGGAAGAACAGATGGATGAGTGACTAATACGGAGTAAAAAATGACTGGATAATTTTTGTTTCATGAGTTAAAAGAAAAGTACAGTTGGACCTCTTTATGATTAGGCTAATTGGAAGAGGCTGTATGAATTAGTGAATTACCTGTAATATCTTATTTTTTTAAAAAAAATAAAATGTAGCTTTATTGTTTCAGTGAAAGCCATTATAACTCCATAATAGTAAAATAAAACTCATTACCTCCACCACCACACCCGACTCCTTTCTCAAAATTCTACCCCTAGTTTCTCACCCTGAACAGCTTATCAGTCCAGGAATGGAAACTGGCCCCACCTGGGCAAATTAGAACAGGAAACTGAGAAACAGATTTTAAGGTAAACTGCATTCATCCACCCTTCAAATATTTTTTGAGCATCTAAAATGAAGAAAGTAATTGTTGAGGATATAATGAACTAGATACAGCTTTCCTGGGTGGCATTTACAGTTCACTGGAGAAAGCTGACAGAGTGGAACTGCGGTTGCAGGTCTTTGTGTTGTACGCTGTGATGTGAAGGACCAAGTGCTGCAGGAGCACAGAGGTCCCTGGTGCAGTCTCAGAAATGCAGAGGGAACTTCCCAGGAGATGATATCTGGGTGTCAAGAAAGTGTAATAGATCTAGGAGAGAGGAGAGGTGAGACAGAGAGTCTTCTAAGGACAAGGAACAGGAATGAAAATAGTGCCTTCTGTATGATATGCAAGGTCCAGGAAGTTATGCTAAGAGAGGAATGTGGTCTCCATCATGAAGGCCATATCAATTGCTGAAAGGATTAGATTTTTTCCTAAGGGCAATAAGAGCTCTAAACAAGACTTTTAGCAGAGGAGTGACACATCCAGTTTCTTGGATATTTTTCAGTACTAGGGCAAAGTATTTTGAGACAGGGTCTTATTAAATTGCTAAGTTGCCCAAGCTAGCCTCACACTTTCAATCCTCCCTGCCTCAGAATCCCAGAGCTCTGGAATTAGAAGTGTACATCATGAAGCCTAGCAAACATTCAGGTTTTACTCCACAGAGACCCCTGTGTTCTGAAGGGACTATATTAGACTATATTGGCACCATTAAGAGATAGTTAGAGAAATTTGGATAAGAAATGATGATGGTAAAAATAAAGTGGTTCAATAGGAATAGATGGTGAATGGTTACAGTGACATTTAGGGTGGAGATAGAAGTTTGGAGAGGGGTTTTAATAATGAGGCAATATTTAAGGTTTAGGCTATTAATAGAGAGTGGGACCATTCATGAGACAAGATGCACACAAAGGGACTCAGGGAAGAGATTGGGCTAGAGATAGAAGAGACTGGGCTTATCTCCACAGGCTTAGTAATACCCAGTGAGTTTGTGGACAGAAGAGGAGGGAGGAGAGCAGAGAAGAGGGAGAGTAGGGGAGGAGTAGCAAGGAGAGGAGCATGCATAGAATCCTGAACAGCTCTACCATTGCATAGCTAGATGAGGAAGAGCCTGAGGTGTCCAATAAGCAGCTGGAAACCATGATATCATGGAAACAAAGGTGAGACCCTTCTAGAAAGTTCTGATGAACATCTGAAGGTTCACATGCCCAAAGCAAATATAATTATCTAATAGAAATGACAATTTCTCAAAAAAAGCATCCCCCAAGAATTGGCCATGCTGGGACGGGCAGGAGCCCTCCAACTAGCCAACTAGCCAGCCTTTCTCATAAGCCATGAAAGCCATGTAGGGACCTGGAAGAGAAAAGTCAGATAGCACCTCCTGTGAGCCTACCAGCACATGGGCTTAGAATCACCAATTCCCTGCCTCTCTGTGGGCAGCCAGCTGGTTTGGAGGACAGGCTAAGTTGGTGGCAACTGAGGTACAGGGGAAAAATGAGTGCTTGTCTTTTCTGGTTAACTTTGCAGGACTGGGGCCAGCAATCTGAGCATCTATAGGGAGGATAACAGTGCACAGTATAGCAAATATAGGGGATTTCCTTCTATCTTGTTTTTGAAATCCAATATTGTTCTCACTGTTTTGTTCAGATTAATTGCTTTGCTTTATTTGGTATTCTGTTTTGGTTGGTTTTATTCTATTTTGTTTTGGTTTGAGTTTGCTATATCTGATGGAATGGACAATAATTGTGAAGATAAGATATATTATGGTAGCCATTGTTGTTTTCTTATTGTCCTGCTTTGAAGTTCTGTACCAGTTTCATTGTTTTGTTTTTATTGGATTTATTCTGTTTTTCCTTTTTTGGGTATTATTGTCTTTAAAGTAAAATTTAAACACAAACACCTGCTTGGCAAGGGCAATGTCCTGTGTTGGATATCAAAATAAAAAAATAAAATAAAATTTTAAAAATGAAAATTTCTTTTAGTCAAGTAAACACTAATTAATCTTACCAATCTTGACAGAATTTCATTTGTTTGTCTCAAGAATATTAAGATAAATTTGTCCTGATACTTTACAGGTTCTTTAAAAATAAAAAGTTCTATATGACCCATCTACCCTACTGCTAGGTATCTTTCCTAAAGAGCTTAAGATATACTACAGGGACACATGCACTGTAGTGTTCCTGCTAAATCCTGGAAGCAGCCTGGATACCTATCAACAGACGACTGGATAAAAAAAAAAGTGCTATCTATCTGTACCTATCTATCTACCTATCTGTATATCTATCTATAATAGAATACTACTCAGTTATAAAGGATGACAAATTTGAGAAATCTGTAGAAAAATGAATGCACCTGGAAAATATAATGTTGTGTGAAATAAACCAAACACAAAAGCTTAAATACCAAATGGTATCTCTCATTTGAGTGAGGCAAAATACAAACAAAAAGAATGATGAAGGATGGATAGAAGCAGACTAGGAAATAGATCTCTTGCAATAGGGAAATAGTCTAAGAGATAAAAGATGAGGGATGACGGAGAGGGGAAGGAGAAATAAGCAGAATAAAGATATGCCATGTATAGGAACCTATAGTCTCAGTTAATGTAAACATTTTAATGCCATAACGTGAGCTAAGATTACTACTGTCAACAAGAATGAAAAGTGGAATAGGGGACTTGAGGGAGGCAGGAAGTAGGGAGGGAAAAGGAAGGGGACTTCAAAAAAGAGAAACAAGCTAGATTAATTTATGTGTCCATTCCCCTAAGTTGATTGTTAACTGCATGCACTGCCAATATGTACTAGTAAAATAAAATTTGGGGAAAATTCTTTTTAAAAAATAAAAGAGATTCATAAAGATTTTCAAAATTTACTTTTCAAGTGCTATTACATGTTGGCCCATGAAACACATTTGAATGTCAGTCTTGAGAATGTGGAAAAAAGAAGACATAAGAAAAATTTATTTTTAAAACTTTAAGAAAACATTTAAAAACTCACTAGGTTTAACATTTTATGTGTGCTTATGACCTGTCAAAACTGCCAGACATTTACTATGAGCAAGAAGAAAATGATGCTGCCAGTTTGTAATCTCTCAGAGTGTCCAACTTTTAAAGGCCACTTTTCACCCAAAAAAGAACTTTCCTCATCAGTGGACATATATTGAAGAGGAGAAACATTATAAATAGAATCCAGGCTATGTAATGTTCATTAAACAATGGGATACTGATGCCAGTGCATAATCACTTTTTTCCAGTTTATTTTCAGCGCTTTGCATGTTCGTAAGAGGCTTGCATAGAATTGGATCTAGTACTTTCGTCAGAATTTAGTATATTTTCAGGATCAGTACCATCTTCCCCTTTCTTACTTATTTTGTACAACAGATCTCCTGGGTCTGATTTGTGCTCCTTCTTCTGAATAAAGTTTTGTCAGTTTAGTACACACAGTGGGGGGAAAAATGCAAGACCTCTGAACAGAGTCATTTTAAAGATCAAGTGTTGTTTAAAAGCAAGGCCATGCCGTTCATCACAATTGCAAGCAGAAAATGCAGTGCATTGCAATGTTTAATTAGAGCTTTTCTTAAGGACTCATTTTCTCAGACCGAAAAACACTGCTAACTTTTTAGAAGATCATTTGTGCAACTCTCTGAAGTTTAAGGTCCTGGAAGAGCTAGACAGTGTTTGTCGAATGCTTTGTGTTTAAAACTATTTTGTTGATTGATTACTGAGAAGGAAAAGAAAGCACAATATGAAAGCATTCATGAAGTCCAAATCCAAGCAAATGTCCAGAGTACAAGTGAACACAGCCTTTCCCTTCCTCACCAGTTGAGTGCTGGGAGAGGCGGCAGAGCTGATCAATCTCAGGCCACAAACACAGAATTGAGAATAACTTTCTTAATTTTTTGTATCATCTTAATTTTCTAATGCCATACTCTTTTCTATCTGACAGGAAGAACAAAACAAAAATGAAAAACTCCCAGTCTTCCCTGGGCTCCCTGTCTTATGGTTACTGATGCCCTGGGGTGGGATCTGCCTGGTCCCTCCCTGCTTTGCTGTCTACACCGTGTATCTCAGACACATCCTGGCCCTTGCCCAGCTGGTCTCACATACAGCCCTGTACTCCCTGTGTGGTGGCCCCCAACCCTGAGCATCTCAGAAAGGCCACCTATGTGTCGTGCTGATGTCACCCTCCCACAAGCACAGCTTCCTCTCTGAACACAGACTCACCTTTGTCACCTCTACCCTCAGCTCCTGCCAGCCAAACAAGATCACTCTCTAGCGGGGAAATTGCTTTCTTCCTTCCAAATTGCTTTTCTTTCCTTCTCAGACATTTCTTTTCTAAATTGACTCCTCTTCTAAGGGCTTAGTCTTTTGTTTCCAGAAGTGAGAAGAGAAGTCTTTGCTTTGTGCTCTGCCACAAACCTCTTAGAGTCAACTGTGATCTGCTTACGTGGTGTGGGAAGGAGTGTGGGAAAGAAAGAAGGCAAACAAGATAAAATGACAATGGATAGTTAGCTCAAAATATTCTCTCGTCTGCACACTGTATGTCACACTTCATCTGTCCCCCCAGACATGGGCACCCAGTGTCTATCAGGAAACACCACCTCACCCTCTCCAGCCACATTTCCTGATTTATGTGGGCCCAGACACTTGTGGGTTCACATACAGACATGGACACCAAATAACAGGGAAGGTCTAGAACCCAGGGAAAATGTAGCCCTTTGACAGAAAGGAGCCCTGGGAGAGTCCACTTAGCCACAGGACCAAAAAAAGAGCCACATATCTGAGTGCAGAAGACCACTATATGAGCTTCTGTTCCACTGCTTCCTGTGCTTATGTGTCCCGAGTTGGGGTAATGGGAGACGCTTTAACCTAGGGGGCTCAGATAGGGTGGACACTATTGTGCATCTTCCTAGCACCTGCTCATGCCAACACATGTGCAGAAGGACACACAAAACAGAAGGGCACAGAAGCTAAAGTCACTCCCTCCCAGACAGAGAGACCTGAGTGGGGGGGAATCAAGAGCTCCTGAGCAGCTAGAGAAGAGACGAAGGTGGTCCAAGGTTAATTAGAGGTCACAGGTGGCTTCCTACCATACTAAAGCTTTGGCAGGTCTGCAAAAATAAAGGAGCATATTGCATGTTCTCTCAGGGACCATAGGAAGTGATAAAAGACATGAACAGTAGTGTGAGTTTTGTGTGCTGTAACTTCCTGGCCATTACATGAATGTTCCCAGAGACGGAAGGCTAAAGGAAGAAACCCTATCGCCATGTAGGTGAGGAGTAGACTGGGGAGGTGGCTATTATTTTAGCAGAATTAGAAACAGCTATTAAAGAATCTTACTAAAGATCTATAGCTAGAAGAAGCAAGGGCAGTTATACATTTTAGCGTGCACACCTATATCTCTACATCGCTATTTTAATCCATGTACCGTAGTAGAATATGATAAGACTTTGGCCCAAGTATATCTGACTTTAAATTGTACATATAAATTCTGTGTGATCTTGCTGAGCCTCTTTTTCTCATTTGTAAATGAGTATAAGAGTTTTTAAAAGCATCTAATACATTACCTGCCACAGGTAAATGAGGAATGCAGTTGTTGTTGATATTATTAGCATTACCAGGTTCCTTGATTTTACCACTGCAAGACCAGGGCAAGAACCTAGTGCTGAGTTTTGCTTCAAAAGCCTACACATTATACCAGATGAGAAGACAGAGTACCATCTACTGTCCAGTAGGTGACTTCAGGGAGACCCTGGATAAGTGGTCACTCATTGTTCACTTATTAAAGTTGCACACTTGGACTTAGGGCACTAAACAAGAAAGCAGCACACTCCCCTTCCTGGTAAGCAGCTGTGGTGCAAGTGAGTGGCAGGTGAGTCAGGAAGAGAACCAGTCAGCATCTCCCAAGATCCACCCATGTTGGAATTTAGGGCACTGAACATGAAAGCAATAACGCTCCCCTTCCTGCTAAGCAGCCGTGGCATGAGCAAGCAGTGGGTGAGCTAGGAAGAGAACCAGTCAGTGTCTCCCAAGATCTGGCCATGTTGGAACTTAGGGTGCTGAGCAAGAAAGCAACACACTCCCCTTCCTGGTAAGCAGCCCTGGGGAGTGGTGGGCAAGCCAGGAAGAGAACCAGTCAGCTACCGGTGCATGGGCTGACAGTCAAACATCCCATCCCACCCCTCCATTAGCAACCAGGAGCCAGAGGTCTGAGCATCTCTTGGGAAGGATGACTGTATGCAATATAGCAAATATGGGGGTTTCCTTCTATATTCTCTTTGAAGACAAATGTTTTTACTTTGTTCTGATTAACTGTTTTGCTCTATTAAGCATTCTGTTTTGATAGGTTTTCTAATGTTCTATTTTCGGTTTGACTTTGCTATACCTGATTGAATGGACAACTATTGTGAAGATAAGGAGATATGCTATGATACCTGTTACTGTTACATCGGTATCCTGCTGTGAAGTTCTGTACCAATTTCACTGCATCATCTCAATTGGCTTTGTTCTGTTGTATTTTACTGCCTTCAAAATAAAAGTAAAAAAAATAAATAAATAAAGTTGCACACTTGGGTTGTCGTGATTTCCCTGGGCATATTGAAACTGAGTCTGCAAATTGTGGTATTTGTTGAGCTTAACCTATGAAAAGATGCTCTGGGCTAGAAATAACTTTTCAAATGATGACTTCCTTTGCCAGATCAAAGGTTCAGCTCACAGTGGGCTTGGAATCACAGAAGCAGCTAGTAGAAAGAGCTCCTTTTCAGAGAGACTCCCAGCAATCCTTCACCTTCAAAATAGGGAAGTGGCCGATTTCTACAGTATATTCTTTAGACTGTTTTGGAACAAAGAAAGGTTCAGGAGAAAGAGAAGCCTCAATAATTTATCAAGGTGACATGGGTTAATCAAATTGAAATTTCAGTGGGAATGGAAATTATGGAACTTTCAAGAGTCCAGCTCCTCTTCCTCTACTGCACATTTGTCAGAATTTGTGAACATTATAGCCAAATCTGTGTCCCCAAAACTCAGACCAACTAAGGAAATCAGTGTATTTGGCAGAAAGTTCATAAAAACAGACATTCTAGGGCTGGGGGTTTAGCTCAGCAACATAAGCACCTGCTTGCCAAGTGCAAGGTCATGAGTTCGATCCCTATTACAAGGTGGGGGGGGGCAGAAAAATAGACACTCTAATAAAGTGTTTGGATGTTCTTACTGCATTTTGACCAGAAAAGAGAGGTATGAAAAGATCCTGTCACTATCTTTGAACTACTCACTACAAAATTGTAGCTCATTGGATATTGACAATGGAAAAGGCTCAAAGCTGACAGCACGTCATCTTGCCCTGGCTCAGAAGCTTACAGCTGATCTGTAGCAGGTTCAGAACTAGAACCTAGGGTTTCAGTTCCCAATTTAACCCTTGCCACAATCTGGGCAGGTCCTAGGGGTGGAAAGAGTACCTGTTTTCAGAAAGCACTGTAAACTCCTTAATGAAAAGGTGCTGTTTAGATATTTGTCACCATTTGCATTTCAGGATAAAGAATGAGGATAGCAATTCAAATGGGTTGAATCTAAAGAGACCAAGAGGCCAACAGGAATGAAGGCTGCCTCCCACTTGTGATCCGATTGTACTCCATATTTCATTTCCAAGTCATTTGTTTTTACACACCATTGTACTTAAGATAGAAGCAATGATATAAATTGCAATTAAATTCCCAGGTCAATTTAGATAACTTTGCATAACATACCACTTTGCCTGAATTGCCTAAATATTTTTGACATAGCCCCAAATGCAACAAGTCACAATTAAAATCATTTCATTTATAGAAAAACCAAATTCCAGACTCCAGCTCAGAAAACAGTGATGTAGCTCCCTTTTTTTTCAAATGCTTAACAGTTTCCCTGATGTTGCCTGGATGCCAGGGTCTTGGGGACTGCGGAATAAGCAGGAAATCTCACCTCAGGACTTACTGTCACTGAAAACCAGCCCTTAGATAGTGATGGGCTAAAGTGAAACAAGACATTTAGGTCTAGAGTATAAAGCTCTATGCATAGCAAAATGTATTCATTTTAAAGAACCATTCTTTATTCTGGAGATGACTTTTCTATCTTTTTGGTGTTGACTTTGTGTTTTTGGAAATGATACTTGTCTTCCTAATATTCTTGTAGGAAAATAATGTAATACTAATCCTGTGCTGTTGTCCCCAGGCTGTGTTCCAAATTTGGAGAACTACAATTCTGAGGACTTCCCCATTTCTCTGCTTAGTAAAGGAGGACTTTTTGCTCTAGCATCATTCTCCAGAGCCTTGGGAAAGAACCAAAGGAAAAATGAGGTGCTAGATGAGATCTGGAGGTTCTTAGTTGCTTTAATCTGTTCAAGCTGATGAACAGAATATACTTTGGGTGGCTTAAAAAACAGAAATTTATTTCTCTCAGTTTGGGAGGCTGGAAAGACAAAGATCTGTTGGCAGATCTACAGTCTATCACCATCCATGACCTGCTCACTATAAAATCATAACTCATAGATTGTTTGTAATGGAAATGACTCAGAGGTGACAGCACAAGGTGTGGCAAGAACCCTGTTTTCTGCTTTGTAGACATGGTCTCTGCAGGGCATCTTCCTATGGTGGGAGTCAGAGAGATCTCTTAGGGCTCTCTTTTTATAAGGGCATTATTCATGAGGGCTCCACCCTCATGTCCTATTCATTTCCTGCTACAGTTTGGATCTGGAATGTCCCCTAAAGCCCTGTGCATTAAAGGCTTGGTCCCCTGTCCAGAATGCTATTAAGAGGTGGTGGAACTTTTAAGAGCCTTGTGGGAGGAAGCATACCCTGAAGGGAACACAGGAACCATACCCTGAAGGGAACACAGGAACCCTAGACCTTCCTCTTCTTCCTTTTTCTTTAATGACCAGGAGGTAAGTGGGCATTCTCTATCCCATGCTTCTGCCATGAGATACTGACAAGCCTAAAAGTGATAAGGCCAATGATCATGGAATGAAATTTCTAAAACTGTGAGTCAGATACCCTTTTTTTTAATAAGCTAATTGTCTCTAGTATTTTGTTATAGTTGCAAAAACCTGAGAAACACACATCCCAAAGGCATCACTTCCTGATACTATCATACTGCAGTTTAAGATTTCAACATATAAACATGGGGAAGGGGAGCACAAATATTTAGTCTATAATACTAGCCTTTTACCATTTAAGACAGGGAAGCTCACTAGCCCATGATTAAATGTCCCAAAAGAGGGATTGATTGGGATTATACACTTTTATGGTGGGTTAAAAGACAAGTTTAGGATGAACCAATAAACTTTAATTGGATCTAATTAGAAGTGTGTGATATTTCTGGTACAGACTAATAATTTAGTTGGAAGGGGAATATGTTGGATAGGGAAGTGTTGGCTAAGCAAATCAAAACTAATACTACAGGAAAATATTTCATCTACCTAGCAATATGATCTTTAAAATAATTTTCAAATACCAATTTGTATTAAAATACAAATTTTTAGCAGGCCCAGCATGCCCTAGCACCATGGCCCAGCGGAGCAGGCCCAGTGTACCCTGTGTCCCATTACCCAGCAGAGTAGGCCCAGTGCAATGAGACATTGTTTCCCAAGAAGCCCCAAAGAACCAGCAGTGGGGAGTGAGGTAAAGAGTTCGGGGCAAACACCAGCAGCAGAACAGTCCTAGGCCACTTCACTGCCCAAGTTCCAGAGTGGGTGGAGGGAAGAGCTGTTCATTCATAGTGAACTACCAGCAGCTGGAAAGCAGATTAGGGAAAATTCTGCTATGAAGTAGGAGTTGAGACCACCCAGACTCTATGCCAGTGGCTGCCTTGACACAAGGGCACAAGGAGGCAAGCACCCTTGCCTGCCGCAGAACAAAGGCACTGCCCCTGCCCTGCAACCAGCAGAAAAGAGGAGCAGGTGGTGTGAAAAAGAGGAAGCTGTGCAAGGCCCAGAAAAAGCTGTGCAGGGGTCTGGAGTAGCCCTGGGTCAGTTGCCCTCTCTCTATCAGAGGACATCGTAGAGGCTGGGAGAGTGCCACAGAAGGAAGCACGGGAAGGAGAAGTGGACATCCAAAATGTTTCCAGCTGAAGACCAGTCCCCACACAGAAAGGCCTAGCTCAGCATCACATCCAGCACAAACCCCACTGCAAACCTTACACAGCACATTTCTAGGATCCAGTTTGGACCTACCACAGAACTGTGAACACCAGGGGAATTTTACTATTTTTCTTTTACTTTGTTTGAGTGGTTTTGCTTTTTCAATCTGGTTGGGTGTTGTTTTTTTTTTTTTTTTTTTTCATTATTTAGGTTTCTTACCTTGGTTTTTCTTTTGTTTTTTTCATCTTCTTTCTCTCTTCCCTCAATTATCTATCTTGGTTTTATGATACTTTTATGTGAGTGAGCATAATCTTTTTTCTTTCTTGTTTACTTCAGTATTCTTTAGCTTTCCCTTTTATTCTTTCTCACTTGCACTCTCCTCCAGTTTGCTAAAACTTGGGTGATCATCCTTTGCCTTATAACCTTGCTTCTACTATATTTCTCCTCATTCATCACTATATTTGGTCCCCTACCTCTCTTAAATACCCCCCAATCTCAAGATATAAAATTAATCTACCAATGGGAAACTCATTGCATACAAGTTCCTGGTATAGTTTGGATTTTGTTATATAACTGTAGATCTTACTTCTATAGTTTAAGGCACCAAAGTAATAGTTACCACAGTTTGTCAGTTGGTAGGCTGTCGATGCTATTGTTATTGCTAATTATACTATGTTAGCCAGCATGCCATACATATTGTAATTAGTTTTTCTCCATTGTATGAAAATACTGTGATTGTCTGGAATAATAACTGTTACCTGAGTCCAGTACCAAAGGATAGGGTACTGAGCCAAATAGCAACTTCTCATCCTTAATAGATTGGGAAGGTAGGATTTTGGGACAGACAAAAAGACCAAAAACTACCTACACGTAGAAGGCATCTCTGAGGAATAGACATTTCCTAAAAAAGCCTTGATAGTAGTGATAAAGCTGTCTACCATAAGAAATCTACAAACACCAACACAAAACAACAAAATAAAAATATAAAACAGCAAACAACAAGATATAGGGTAAAATGTAACACCAGACCTCCAGCCTACCCAAGACAACTCCAGTGCACAATGAGACAGAAGCTTGAACTTTCTGAAATGAAATCAGCAGAACACCAATACCAGTTTAGAATGGAGGCCAGTATATTGCTGTACTGGAATTTCTTGCAGTTATAAATGCCTATGTTATATTTATTTGCTGAAGTATTAGACTTCTTCAAGATATCAACCCAGTGGGCTGGACTATGTATAGGATAATTATATATAAAATATTCAAGTACTGAATCCAGCATAGTGACTTCTGGGAAGGAACAGAAAAGAAAGATTAAGAAGGCATCCTATCTTTCATAATTATCATTTCTTTAAAACATAGGAAGCAAATGTGACAAATTATCATTATTGAATTAAGTTGGGAGCAGACAATATGTGAGTCTATAGAGAATAAAGGAGTTGGGGATAGAACAGAACCAGAGTAGCTTAATTTTTAAAAAGTAAGAAAAATGTATTGTAGGAGAGAAAAGAATGGTAGGAGCTAACATATAACTTAGGTTGGTATGCTTATTGTTTCTTATGCAACAAATCTTTTCGAGTGGGTAAATTTATCACATTGTATTGAACATTGTATAGACAGGCACACTGGGTGGGATATAAGGGTGATAATATATAGTTTTTCAGAAAGAAAAAAGGAAAGAGAGAATCAAGTTTGTAAAAGGAGAGGAACTCTAGGGGTCCAATTGACAATATTTCATTAGGAATTATCCAGTCTTCCCTTCAGCTTCAAAATTGTGATGTGTTAGCGCCTTTTCTGTTGCTATGACAAAACACTTGAGATGAGGTACTTTATAAAGAATAGAGGGTTATTTATCTCATGTTTCTGGAGGATGATACAAAAGCATGGCACTTTCATCACCCCAACATTAGTGAGGGCCTTTCTGATACATCTCCATTGTAAAATGAGGCAGAGCAAGTGTGCCAGAAAGAACTTGCCTCACAACAAAGCCACTTGCTAGACAACTCATTAATCCAAATGCATTAATCCATTTATGAGGGCAGAGCTTTCAAGACCCAATCATCTCCTGAAGTCCTATCTTTAAGTACCATTAATATGTGTATTTGGGGGCAAAGTCTCTAATACATGAAATTTAGAGAACACATTCAAACTTTGGTACTTGAGGAGAGACTCAAGCAAACACATGATTTGGAAAATATGAGTGACGGTGGCAAATAGGTAGAGTGACAGGGTGGTAGCTACAGAGATGACTGAGAAGGAGGCAGGCAAGGATTGGGTCAAAGAGCTCTAATGAGTCCACCTATGACTACTCTACTCAATTGCAGGGGCAAAAAGTAAAGCTGCTCTGGGTTGTTGCCACACAAAAAGGACCCATTTGTAAGTTCATTGGGTGGAGGGTAGGTAGTCTACACTCAGTCCATAGTCCTCATGCTCATCTTTACCCAGTACATGATCCGACTTGGTCAACAAATATTACCTCTTGACCCAACACCCAAGGAAAGCCTTGGGCCACATCACAATCAGTCAGGATGAGGGCAGAAAGTCAAACAGATAAATGTTGAAATTGGTCCAGAGGAAAAAAGTGAAAGGAAGCCAGAAGGTTGAGCTAATGTCATGACAACCATCACATGAATGTACCTTGTAGTATGTTGAGAAGTAGCTTGGCTGGCTGACTGTAAGACACTCCTACAGTAGCTCTGCCAATCAAGCATGCTTATGTTAAATCACTTTGCAAACTGGTAAGCTTTCTGCAAGACTTCATTTTTTCCCAGGAATTTAGTTATAACTTATTCATGTAATTCTGTCTGTGTCGGGGTTGATGCCTGTCATATCTCTCTGGGCTACTAGGTTATAATTTGTTTATAGGGTTATAAGCCCACCTATGCCTACTGAACTTGGCTTTCCTAAAGTCAGGCATAGTCCTCCCCACACTGTCAGACTTTGGTCATTATGACTCTGTCAGATGAAGAACAGCATGGACAAGGCACCATGTTCCACACCTGGGCTTCTCTTGGATGCAGGAAAGGCATGAGGATCACAGGCTGTGAACTATAGCCAATCACAAGCCTGACCACCAGTCACAAAAGACCTCGGAACCATGGCTCTGTCTGAACACACTGACTTGAGTCTGTGAGCATCCAGGCGTTCCTCTAACATTAGTAGGAAGACAATGACATAATCTGGCCGGGAAGCTTCAGTGACTGCCGCAATTCTGCTCTTCCTCCCCATAAAACCCTGCACAAATTTATTTCTTGTGGACAAGCATCTAACCAAAAGCCCCGGAAATTATCAATGAGAATGAAGAAAAGCATTTTCCATCCAAGCGTTTCAAATTCAACTGCCATTATTTCATTGGGCTGACTTGAGCATAAGTCTGAAAGGTCAAGTCCAGGCCCTGGCACCCATGAAGCTGTTCTCATCACCTCCCAGGAAACAATGAAGATAGATCTTCTGCTGACTGCATGTGGGGGACATTTTAGTGGGGATAAAGTTTCTTGAAAGGCAGGAAGGTAGAAAGGAAGAAGGAGGAAGGAGTGGATGTATTCTTGTCCAGAAGATATTTGTACCAATTTCATTATCACACCCGGTCCTGTGAATTTTCAGGTGGCCTTTCCCCAATATGGCCTAACTGGGGCTGGGAACGAAACACATTTCACTCACGCCCTGTCTGAGTGAACCCCGGGGCTGATATTTGCTCCCAAGGTTGTGCACTGCCAGCACCAGCTGTGCTAGGCCCTCAAGGGCACTCACAGGAGAAGCCCCACCAAATGTCAGTGGTGGTTTCTCTGATATGTAGCCTGGTGGTTGATAACTATTTCTTCCTTATATTTTTCTGTATCCATTGGATTTTTTGACAACCAAGTATCACTAATGTACAGTCAGAAAAGTTATATGGACATTTTTAGAAAGGTCCAGCAGCACATGGGGCTTTCGTGTTCCTCAAACACATCCTGCTCAAGATAGTTACATACTAGTCCCTGCCCTATTCCTTCTCCCCCTCAGTGACTCCCACTCCCACGGTGTGTTCCTGACAACCCACTGACATTCTCTCCTCCTGTAAAACTCAGCTTTCTTATATTCTTGTAGTGATCTCTTATAATATTTGTATTTGAGTCTAATATTCTTGAATAATTCATTTTGGAGCACTCAAAATGTGAGTAAATTTGTCTTGTAAAAGTTAAACTTCTCCAAGTCTTCTCCTTCCCTCCTGCTATTGGTGAGTGTGTTCCCTTCCAGAATTTTCTGTTGCATACATATTTATATGTACTCTTAGATACCATGTAGTCCTGTTTTGCTTTTTTTTCCCCCTAGTTTTATAAATAGTATCCTAATTTTAGTCTCTGCAGTTTCTTTTCTTTTCTTAATAATATTGAAGGTCTATCCATTTGGTAACTTTTTGTTTTAAAATGTAACATATTAAGCTATATCTGGTAATTGTCCATTCTTGTATATCCAAATTGTTTGCTGACTTCAATTGGTACAGCCAGTGAATATCTTGGGCCTGCCTCCTCATGCAGAAGAGTAAATATTTCTTTATGCTTCCACTGGAATTATTCGAATACATTTGTTTCCCCACCTCCTGACCAAATCCAAATAGTATCAAACTTTTAACTTACTGTCATTCTGATATGCAAGTATATTACTGGTTTAATTTTTCTGATTATTAGTGAGACTGAGCATATTTCTTTAAGTGTATTTGTATTTTGTTTTGTGTAAATTGCCTATTTATGTATTTTTCATATTTCTCTTTTTGGCTAGGGTTTGTAGAAATTCTTTAAATGTGCTAAAATGCATTAAATTCCTCAGTGACTTACAGTGCAAAAATCTTTCCACTGGTTTGTCTTATTTTTAGCTTTATTTCTGGTGCCTGGTGTCCATTTTTATGTTTTCTGGTTGTTTTTAAGGTATATCTCATTAACTGGCCACTGATAATGGTCCTGTCCTCTAGTTCTGACACTTTTCCCATTGCTCACTTCAGCTGCCCATAATTTCCATAGAATCTTGAATTTCCTGGGTTTCTGTTTGGAGTCTTTTTATGTACTCTTTTTTTTCTATATTTGTCATGTATGTTTTGCATCATGTTTTTCAGCTCTTCTATATTTTTATTAGTGTCTTCTGTAGATTAGTTGATTATTTTATTTATTTGGTCCAATATCTTATTATCCATTATCATTTTTGAGCTTGAAAAATCCCTTATGGATCTATTTTGTTATCTCTCCTGATATCACTTTGAATAATTCATGTGTGTGGCTTTGAGTTTCCTTACCTTTGATGCCACATGAATCAGTTTTGGGGAGATGATGTTTTTGGAGGCATTTTATTGATTTATCTTATCATGTTTCTATTTGTTTGTTTGTGTTGAGGCTTGTGGAGTATTCTAGTGGAAAACTTTTTTTCTAATGGAGATACCTCTTTAGTTAATACCTACTTTTCAATGGTGTCCTCTGGGCATGATTAATTATTAGCCTTTGCCTCTGCCCCCAGATCCAACCATTTGCTATAACTGAGAGATTGCAGTATAATTGGCCCAGCACCCAGGTGTTCAGGAATGGGCCACAGTAGTGTTAATAACCCCCAAATAATCCAGATATTAGCATCCCAAGAAAACCAACTAATATCAACAGCTATGCCACCTTGACTATACTAATAAAACCAGCATTGATTACAAACTGAATAGTGACAAACCTTAAGGACCAATAAAATACCATTTTAATGATGGGAAAAAAAATCTATAATTATTGTTTGAAAAAAAAAACAAATATTCACCTACTATTGACCTACAGTAAATATCTATTACATAGAACTTTATCTTTACTAACAATGGAATAGTATTTAACAGCAATAACATAAAATTAGTTAGCTATGTAGAGATTCATAAAGTTTGTAGTTGTACTAGTAAAGGTAGAGGGGGTGGGTAACCAGCAAATCCAAAAATCAAAATGTAAAAAAATTCATCAATGAGATATGAGAAGTAAGAGAAAAAAAATAGGATGGGTGGTCCTATTGTAAGGACAAAATCCAGCATACTTTTCATAGTAAAACCCTGAAGAAAATAAGTATAGAAGGGCTTTATCTCATATCTCTATGATTTATGACCAACTTACTGCCAACATCACATTAAATAGGGGAAAACTGAATGCTTTTCCTCTAAAATCAGGAATAAGACACAGATGTCCACTATCATCACTCCTGTTCAACCAAGTACTCTAAACATTAGAAGAATAAGTAAGCAAGTAAAAAGAAATAAAAGGGTTAAGAATCAAAAAGGAAGAATTCAAATTATCATTATTTACAAATGGCATGAGCTTTACTCACAAGACCCAAAAAGTCTACCAAAAGGCTCTTAGAATTAGTAACCAAATTCAATAATGTAGTGGGATACAAAGTCAACACACAAAAATCAGTAAGTACTCCTGTACTAATAATGAAGCCATTGAAAATAAAATTAGAAATAAAATTCACAATAGCACCAAGAAAAATTAAAATACTTAGGAGTTAACCTAAGGAAGTAAAAGATCTCTACAATGAAAACTATAGCTGTGTTAGTAACTTTTCTCTCATTGTTGAGACCTGATACCCAAAATTAAGGAAGGAAAGGTCTATTTAGCTCACAGTTTATGGAGGTTTCCATCTGTAATCAGCTGGCTTCAAGGCAGGGTGGTGCATGGCAGAGGGGTAACAGTTCAAAGCAGGAGAAGACAGAAAAAGCAGCAAGAGCAAAAGCAAGAGAGCAAGCCTCTTTTCCTCCCTTATATTGTAAACAGGATACCACCCCCTACCCCACCCCTAAGTGGGTGTAGCACTCACACCATCTCCCCATCCTCCTCTTGTACAGGATGAAGATGTTTAGAAAGTAAGGACCCTGGCTTCCTGCTGAGTTGCTTGGTAAAACTACTGAACTTCTCAAATTGACACAATGTATCAACCATAACAGTATCATTCTAAAAAAGAAAATCAAACAGAAAATAGAAAGATATTGTTCCTAAATAGGCAAAACAAAAATTGTCAAAATGGACATATGTTTATAATTGATACACAGATTTAATACAAATCCCAATCAAAATTTCAACAGCCACAATACTGGAGAAAACAATCCTAAAATTCATATGGAACCACAAGAGACCCAGGGTTACAAACACATCTTGGGTAAAAAGAGCCAAGTGGGAGGCGTTACAACTCTGGACTTGAAGTTATATACAAAGTATCTGTAATTAAACACAGGCACGTGCAGGCACACACACACACACACACACACACACACACACACACACTGAAACTCGGATAGACTCTTTAATAAATGGTACTAGGAAAACTCACTATCCATAGGCAGAAAACTGAATATAGACTCATATCTATCACCATGCATTAAACTAAAATCAAAATGGATCAAAGAACTAAATGTTAAAACAGAAACACTTAACCACAAAAATAGGTAAAGGAATTTTGAACAGGGCCACCAAGTGCACAGGAAATAGTACCAAAAATCAGTAAATGGAATAGTATCAAAAAACTTCTGAGCAGCAAAAGAACTAAGAGTGAAGAGCCAGTCTACAGAATGGGAAAAATGTTTTGCCATCAATTTATTCCTCAAATAGAGGACTATTACTATCTAGAATATATAAAGAAATCAAAAAATAAGACCCTCCCAAAAAATAAAAGACCTAACCAAAAATTGAGAAAGTGCAATGTGTAGACAGTTCACAGAAGAAATACAGCACCTGAGAGTCTATCTTCCCCCAGAATGGTTATCATCAAGAAATCAAATAATAACAAGTTCTGGTGAGGCTACACTGTGAAAATCAGTATGACATTTCCTCAAAACAATGAAACTAGAAATTCCATTTGATCTAGTTATTTCCCTTCTAGATATCTTCTAGAGAGAGTTAAAGACATCACATTACAGTGATACATGCATACCTATGCTGATAGCAGCACGATCCATAAAAGCTAAATCTTAGATATAGCCTATATGGTCATCAACAGATAAATGGATTAAAAAAATGTAGTATTTACACACAATGGAGTACTACTCTCCATAAAAAAGATAAACTTGAGTCATTTGTAGTATAATTAATGTACCTTGAGACCATAATTAACAGCACAGATAGACATGCACACACAAATATCAGTTTTTCTTTTATGAGAAACCGAAGAGCAAAATAAAAGAGAATAGGACATAGGGAGATAGGTCTTTCTCAAAGGTGAATGGGTCAAGAAGTGTAGGGGGGAACAGAGGGAAGAATATGGGATTAAGAAGGAAATTAGGATATGTTGTATATATATACCAACTCCACTCAAGGAAACATGTATTACAAATGTCCAAAAAAAAAAAGAAAGAAAAGAAAAGAAAAAGGAAAGGGTATCAAAGATGGATGGAGGGGAGAGGAAGGGAAGGGAAAGGCAATTTTTAAAATGGGAATTAAGACATGTAAGGTATGTAAATCAATTCACCACAAAGAATATAAACATTGTGTAAATATATACTAATAAAAACTATAGTAATAATTTAAAAATGAGGTCATACTGGATGCGGATCGGCCTTTCATACAATGTCCTTATAAAAGTGGACACATACAGACACAGGCACACAGGAAGAAGTCCATGTAACAGTAGAGACAGAAACTGTGTTATCAGAAGCCAGGACACCAGCTTGCTATGCCACCAGGAGCTTGAAGATGCAGAATTTCCCTTGGAGATTTTGGAGGGCCACAGCCCTTCTGATACCTGGAGTTCTGCTAACTTCCAAAACTGAGAAAGGATTAATTTCTATTATTTTACGTCAACTCATTTGTAGCACATTTAAGACAGCCTGGGGAAGCTGAAAGACTGCTTGTGTCAGTCCACACTTACTAGAGAAACAGACTTAATGTGAGATCTGTAAACATAAGAATTTACAATACAGGCTTCTAATGACCAGTGCAGAGTAAGGCGTGACGGAGTGCAAAGGGCTGTCTGCGAGCTGGAGGTCTGAGGGATGCAAAGACAGACCTGGAGCTCACTGCAGTGTCCACGTAAGTGGATGTCAGGAGGCCCAAGTGTCCTCGACACACAGCTGAAGGGTCAGTGCCAGACGCCTGGAGGCAACATCCACGGTGAAGGTGAAGACTGGAGCCTCTTGGAAGACACGGAAGCAGACTTCTTTGTTTCCCTTTTGTTTCATTCAGCCAGCAAGCCTGTTGGTTGGTGCTGCTCACACCCGGGGTGGGGTCTTCTATCTTCAGCAAATGCCTTCAACCATACCCAGAACTGTGCTGAGCCAAGCTAGTTGGGTGTTTGTTACTTAAGTTGACACCATCAGTTAACTAACTATAACACTTCCAAAAGCAGGAAACTCTAACCTTACCACTCCCCATCTTCCTTCCTTAATTCATTTTGCCCATAACACTTGTCTTTGTAGTATAATGTATAAATTATCTATTTAGCTTCTGTTTTGCATAACTCCAGTGAGTAGAATGCTCAGTGACTGTCACTTTTCTCCCTCTTACCCAAGACCTCTTCTGATATCTTGGTTTGATGAGAAGTTGTCAGGGAAACTGAGTGAACCCTGCTTTCAGGGTAGACAGGCAGGAGGAAAGAAGCTGCCTCTGGCCACAGTGTAGAATGGCTTTCCTTCGTATCCTGTAAGATTTAGGGTATGAATTCAGCGTGTATTTATGGATATCAGGACATGTAGAAACTTCTAGGCTAGTCTTTTGAACTGTGTCTCTAAACACATCTTGATACTTTGTGCTTCTTACATCTGAAAATAAAGTTGAAACGTTACATTTTCCACATGAATTCAATGAGCCTTAGGATACTAAAACGGAGCCAGTGCTCAAGGACTAGACATCCTGTCATGGCCCAGTATGTATCCGGCGAGAGCTGGTTTATTTTTGCCTTTGCTTCTGTATGGGTTTCCAACTACTTCCCTCTTTTCCAAAGGCTTTTGGAATGTTCTGAGGAAAGAAATAAAAAAGATTTAAAGAAAAAGAGCCAAGTTTGGTTTTGACTCTAACATTTATTTGTTTATTGAGGTTTTTGAGGCAGGGTCTCACTATGTAATTCAGGCTGGATGGAACTCATTATGTAGCCTAAGCTGGCCTGGAAATGGTGGCAATGTCCCTGCCTCAGCCTCGCAAGTACTGATACTACAAAGGTGTGCCACCACACCTGGCTTTTTCTAGATGTATCGGTCTAAGTAATAGTATATTTATCTACCTGACAATAGATACTTGGGGGTCCACCATGCAAGGGAACACTGAAGAGAGGTGAAAGAGTGCTATATCATACGGTTAGTGAGCGACCTGGGGAGAGTTAGTAAGACTGAGGTTCAGAGAAGATACATTGTGTGGCTCTACTTTGTCAGAAAACCCTGAATCTATGTCTGTGTATGTGGCACTGATGCTGCCATCAAAGCTGCTCCCAAGGGAAAATCCCAGACTCTACCCACATGGTCTGGGGGTTTTCAGGGCAGGAGTGAGGGTGGATAGGGGGAATATTTTGTCTCTGAATATAGTTTGACATATTATTCTATAGTAGTCTATACTATTTATATAATTGTTACACTATATGGTTTAAAGACTTTACAGTACCAATAGACTATCCTAAGATTAATAAAAACTAAAGATAACTTTAAAATATCTTCTGTAGCTTTAGAGTCACATTATCTTAGCACTGCCTGCAACAAATGTGCCAGGGATTTAGAAGCAGCAGTAGGCTGGGCACTTCCACCTGTTCTTAAACTTGTCCACCCTTTTCTGAGTAACTTCACAGGATATGAACAAATGGGCTTGTTATATAAGAGGCATGGAATTAACATTCTATAGGGTTTTGTGGTCCACAGAAAGGCATTTCTCTTATTATTTTATTCAAAATTAATTAATGTTGAAATTATTCCACATTAACAGAGCTGGATTCTACTATCTCCTCCAGTATAGATATGAGGAAATGGGCTCTGGGAGGTGAAATCATCTGCTCAGCGTTGCTGTGTACTCAGGGTTATGAGTCCTGCTCACAGTCAACTGACCTTTGGAGACCAGCCTGGGCCCTCAGTTGCCTTGTTTTCTCATTCCACTGCCTCTTGGGGCAGGAGTGGAATCCAGCCCAAGAGAAGCCAATCAGATTTCCTCTCCCAGGAAATTAAATCTACTGACTCAGCATCCACATGTAGCAGAAGCAAAACATACAGAGTTCCCAGACCCTCATCCAAGAAGTGACAAAGCCAGAGATCAAAGCCAAACTTCACAGTACAGTGGCTGCTGTCCCTTGGGGCCTGCCTCTCTGATTCCTTCCCATCGGGACAGGGACACAGCTCCATTCACAAACACAGTCGCCCAGCCTTAAGTACTAGAGCTTCTCCCAAGGGCAGTGCGGAACCAGGGAAGAGCAATGCTGCCACAGTCAAGCAGCTGTGAGGACTCTGCAGCAGATGTGTTGCTCAAATCGGATTTCTTGGATTGCAAGCACATCACAAATGACATGTGAGGCAAGAAACTCAGTTTCATTTCATATAAACAGCACTGGACTGTGTCACCTTCCCACAATTGAGAGATTCCACAGAGGCGTTTGTTGTTATTTGATGACAGTTTTTCACAAACACATCCATTGCCTGAGCAAGTTTCATAGGTCTGCCTGTTGGGGAAGTGCAGGTGTGCAGTAGAGAAGTGAAAGGAAAAGTGTTATCTTCATGACTCATCTTCCAAATTCAGATTCCCTCTCAGTGGAAGCCTACAAAGCAGAATGGAGTAGATGTAGTGTAGTAGGTTTGCTTTCTGTGGTTTGACTAACTTGAGGTCAACCATGATCTAAAAGTATGAAGAGGGGGTTCCAGAAAGAATTAATTCATGTTCTAAATTGCCCTCCATCCTACAGTGAAGTCTCTTTCATTACTGCATATTGTTGTAACTGTTCAGTTATTACTAGTTTTTATTGTTAATCTTTTACTGTGCCTAATGTGTAACTTAAACTTTATAATAGGTATGTGTGTGTTATGGTTTAGATCTAAAATGTCCCCCAAATGTCTCACGTGTTTGGAAGGTAATTGGATCATGTGTGCTGTACTCATCTGTGGATTCGTCTGTTGACATATTCAGTGGCTGAATGTGCTTTTTGGGGGGGAGGCCTGGTTGAAGGTGGCTCACTTGAGGGCGTTACCCAAGAGGGTGCATTCTTGTCTCCAGCTCCCCCCTTCTCCCTCTACTTCCTGGCTGCCATGGGTTAAGCAACTTTCCTCTGCCACACCTTTTCTACTCTGCCATTTCTGTCTTGGAGCCACCCAGCCACGGTCTGAAACTTCTAAATACATGAGCCAAAATAACCTCTCCTCCTTTAAACTGCAGGTGTCATATTTTGTCCTAGTGACAGGAAAATGACTAAGGTGCTGTATATAGGGAAAAACAGAAAATATGGGGTGCAGTACCATCCCCAGGTTCAGGCATCCACTGTATCTCCCGTATAGATAAAGGAGACTGCTATAGCCCCAGTTCCTCACTACTTCATGCATCTACATCCTTTGTCAGGTAAATTTGCAGCTCCGTGCCCCAGTGCTGGATTGAGTTACATGGTTTACTTTAGCAAGTGGAATGTCAACAGGTATGAAATCATCAGAGGCTGGGAAAGTGTGCTATGCCTTTCCACCTACTTCCTTGGATTTCATTTAGCAATTCCTTCTGAACTTATCACCATCATTGTACAAGAAAAGGAGGTCCGTGCTTTTCCCTGATGTTGTACTCACTGCAGAAGTGAATACCTGGGGTTTTGTGTTTGAGGTCTGCCTGCTTCCTTGGATTTCAGTTAGTCTCTTCATAAACTCCTCTTCTTTTTTCTTTTTTTCTTTCTTCCTTCTTCCTTCTTTCCTTCCTTTCTTATATGCTTCTTACCACACGTTAGTAATACAGAATGGTGAGGCTCATTTTGAGAAATTCATGTATATATTTAACATATCTATGTAATGGTGCAATGATGATTTAGAAATGAAAGCCAATCAATCAAGAGTGAAGGAGTTTTATTGCCAAGCCTGGCGACGCAGTCTCTGTTGATGGATCTCGAGACTGCACGCCTAACAACTAAGGGTGGTCACCTTTATAGTGGGTATGGGGAGGATGAGACTAGCAATGATTGGTGAATTCGGGGTGGTAAGAACACAGGGAGAAAGTTGGTTGGTTAGTGAGGGTGGCAAACGAAGCGTCAGTTCGGGGAAAAGGAAACTTATGAAACAGAAACTTATGTAAGAAACAGAAACTTATCTTTTGTAACAGAAACTTAAGTAGGAAACAGAAACTTAATTTTAAAATGGTGCATACAGGACAAGATGGTGGCGCATTTGGTTAGTCAATGGTCTGAGCATTACAATCTAGATCATTTTCAATCCCATTTCCCCCCTTCCTCTTACTCATCTTCAAAATTCTTTTTTCTAGTCATTGTTCCTTTATCTATCATCTATCTATCTATCTATCTATCTATCTTTCTATCTATCTATCATCTGTCTACCTGGTTTTCTTAGATAAGAGAAAACATGATATTTTCTGACTTTGCCTTATTTTATTTAACATGGTGATCTCCAGTTCCATTCATGATCATGTAGGTGACATGATTTCATTCTTTGCATTTCTCTAATGGCTAAAGATGTTGGATATTTTTTCACATTTGGAATTTGTGCTTCTTCATTTGTAAAATATCTATTTGGTTCATCTAATCATTTTTTGATTGGGTTATTTGTTTTAGGGGTGTTCATTCTTTAGATATTCATCCTCAATCAGAATACTTAACTAAGATCTTTTCTTATCCTGTATTTTATCTCTTTACTCTATTAATCATTTCCTTTTCTGTGCAGAAGTTTTTCATTTGATGTAGTTTCATTTGTAAATTTCATTTTCAAAGAATGTTGAGTGGTTTATCTCATCAAGGAAAAGGATCAAAGGTATTCTTGGATATGTCCTTCAAGCCACCTGAGAGGGGCTCTGAGAGAATTGTTTCTCTGGGCCTACTAACACTCACTGAGAAATGGAATTGTAAACCAGAATTTTTTAGGTCCAAATCAGTAAAATTTAAATCTAAATGTGTGAGAGTGTATGACACCAATGTAGGGTAGTCAATTTATAATCTTGCCAAGTGAAAGACTGAAAACCAAAGCCCAAACCCCTAACTTCTGTCATTCCTTTATCACAAAGCTTGTTCACCTCCAAATAAGTGATAGAAACATAATTTTAATATGATAACCAGCTTTTCTCCCCAAATAAGTTAAGAATCTTATACCATCATCCATCTATCTATATGCCAATCTATCAGTCAGTCAACCCATATAAAAATAATAATCTTTGTTTCCTTATTTCACTTAGACTTGGGGAACTTTCATCCTGAATGAGTTACCACTTCTGCCTTCCTTCTCTGCAAGGCACATCTTCCTGCAGGACTGTGATTTATGGTTCCTGGAAAAGCTAGCAGACACCACACTCTGCATCCCCCAGGAAGCCGACCGTTCTGTGTGGTGGGGTAGGGTGGGAAAAGGCAAATAAATCTACTCACCACTATGAGAGTTAGCATAAGTGTGCAGTACACCTTGTCCCCGGTGCTTGCTTGCAAGTCTGAAATATCCTACACATTCCTTTTGCTCCCACCTACTCCCCAATTTTCTGTTAACCATATCCCCTTCTTCCTGCTCCTACAAGCAGAGTGATTCATAGAGCAGTACTTAGATAAAATATGTTAAGTCATTAACAAATCCTGTACCACCTTGGTCCTTGCCTTTGAAATTCAGATATTAAAGAATGTACAAGCTTCTTAGAGAAAGGATTAAACCAAAATTATTTCCGGCTGTTGCAAAGCAAGAAAACTCAACCACAGCTCTGATTCTTATTCGCAGATTGGTGAGGGGCTGGAAATACTAAAGGATGGGACTCTCAGGTATTTGCAGGTATTGAAAAGTGAACAATGTAATTATTTAAATGTAAAGAAAGTAATAAACACCCCCTACTCCCAATTACTGAGACTGGATCAAGCTGGGGAAAGCTTCTCCAAGGTAGAGTTCAGGAAGTTTGTGGATTTTCCCCATGCAAAAAGTGAGGCAATGCACCTTGGTTTGCAACCAGCCAGCAGCTAGAGCTCCATGTGAATGAAAACAGTCCCTACCCTACCCCAGCACCTCTGGGCTGATTTAACATAACTCTTGGATCATATACAGACTTGAAATAATGAGCAGTAACTCTTTTCTTCCTTTTTCCCTAACTTTTTTTTTAGGTCAGAATTCACATCAAACATTTGATTTGTTTAAAAATGGAAACTGTATAAATTTTCTCTTCTTTCTTTTTAAATAAGCAACCTTGAATTAAGAGATTGTAATTGGCAGTCTTCCCACTCCTACTCAGGCCATTTGTCTTATTTTAAACCCTAATTTGTTTCTTTGGAGGCATGCAGTGCAGGTGACTTTTTGGTGCTGCTTTCCCATCATTATTCCAGGTCTTGGGCATGAAGGAGACAGGATGTAAGCTCACTCTGGCACTGGTGGGACAGGGCTGCGCTGCCAGGGTGAGCCAGCAAGAGCAGTTCTGAGCAGTGTAAAGTGAGAGCTGAGCTCAAGGAATGACAGTAATCTATAAGATATGCCACAATATTCCTGCAGTGGAATGGGGTGGGGAGAGTAGCACTTCTCAGAACTATTTGCAGGAAGATGTTTGGAAGGAGTCTTTTGACAAGCTGTTCAAAGAGGTGGTGGGACTGGGAGGTTAAACTGTTACCATCACTCTATGCCTGGGTGGTGAGGTACTGAGAATGTGATGCTGGGAAAGACAGAATGGGTCCTGGAGTGAGCTCATAGTTGGGTAAAAGAGCAGAGGACTAAGAGCAACAAATGCCATCGTGGGGAAACACTTGCCCATCAGCATGGAAAGTAAGAGGTGCTATCCACTCCCTTCCTAGCATTGAAAGACTTTAATGCTTTTTAAATAGTTTGTTAGAATAAATATTGAAAGGAATTAATTCAAATTAAAAAGTGACTCTTATTCACAATTACCTGGGTGTGGATTGAGATGGCAACTGTTGAATGTGGGAGCAAAGGGTCCAGATCTTTGCAGAAAAGGGTAAAAGCCAGAGTGTGGTAAGTCTGAGTTGCAGGCCTAAAGACCTAGGCTTTACCTTCACACATGAATCACACATGAATCATCCGGGACTATTGTCTACCAAGGGCAAACCTGAGTTTTTAAAATCTCTTAATACCCAGCATAGTGTTGGTATAATGGAGTCCCAGTGTTGTTTCCCACCACCTACTATTCATTCTTTGTTTTAGTAATAGAACCAACTCTCGCTGGGTGCTTGTGAAGATTGCATTTCTGAATCTCTCTGCAGCTGGGTGAGACCACTTGGCCAAGCTCTAGCCAACTGTAAGGGAAAGTGATTCATAGAGCTTCCAGATCACCTGCTAGGAAAGGAAGCTTCCCATCTCCCAAATCTTCCTCTGCATCTCCTTACCATGGCCCAAACACAGCATGGTGGGACTGAGTTAACTCCTGTCTGTAGGCAAATGTAGCATCACAGGGAAGAGTAGAAGAAACAAAGGAAAGGGAATCTGGACCATCGAGTGGCCTCCAAACTGGAGTGGCCTTCCCACCCTCTCCCTGAAGACACATGTACGGGAGCGAACTGGACTTCTACCTTATTTAAGACATAGTCTTTTGGAGCCTCTTTGTTATAGCAGCTTAACTTGAACCTTGACAAATACACTAAGGCTCAGTATGGTGACCAAATGCACTATCGAGTTATCTTTGGAAATTCATAAAGGAAATGTGAATACATGGCTGAGAAAAATAAAGGAAAACCAGCCAAGGGAAAAAATAAAAGGATTTTTATTCAGAGCTGGATATAACATAGAGCACAGCTATCATAACTTATGTGACACTTCCAGTGACACAAGGAAGAAAGAAGAAGGAAAATCTTCATAGTAAGAGTCAGATTTCTGCATGTTGGAACCTGCTGATACAGGAAAGCTGTAGGCAGGTCCCCTTGAAGTGGTATCTCCTGTGGGTTGGTCAGAGGTGCACATTTGGCTTTCTCTGGCTGATCCTAAAACAGAGGTAAAAATGAAGAAATCTGTCAGTTATTGGCCACACCCTTGCCTTATGGAACTGATAGTTATGGAAGTTATTATTTAGCTTCCTGATTGTCACTGAAGTTACCAATCGGCTTTCTATAAAGATCCCACTTAGAACATGTGACTTCCTGGGCTGTTCATTGTAGAAAAGGTGGTTTCCTGGGCAGGTGGCTGTAGGCTGTAGGCAGAGTTCTCTTCTTATGCATGATCTGGCTGTTGTCCATAATGATGTGAAATTTCTTATTACTGATCAGAACTGCCCCATCACAGGGGGAAAATAAATGGCATAAAACAATCTCACCTGGTGCCACAATATGGAAGTAAACAGATCATTTCTTTCATCCTAAACAGATGGGAAATGCAGTCTTAGACTGCACTGAGGACTGGTCAAATTGATATAGGGGAATGAAACTCCCGACCTACTATGTCTGTGAGCTTGTGTTCTTTAAAATCAAAGAGTGTTAAGAGTAGAGGTTAAGAGTAGAATATATTTATTGAGAGAAAGAAAGCTTCTGTCTGAGAGAGAAGCTGAGTGGGTTGCCAAAGACTGTCTTTTCTAGGGACTTTTATAGAATAAAATCATGGGGTGAGACGAGTTTAAGGTGGGGAAAACTGGGAACTCAAAAGTAGATGGGCATGAAGTGGGACAGAACTATGGATAACCAATAAGATTAATAGTTCAGGTAAAACTGATTAAATTGAGGACAAATAGGGAAGCAAGTCATGTAGAAAGTGGGCACTGTTATAGAGCAGTGACTCTTGTGTAGGGTGGTTGGGATGGTGATTCCTGACTTCCTCAGGGTGATAGAGAATTATTTAGAATATCAATCCTTAGGATATGGATGCATTTGCTTGATCTTTTGTTTTGTGGCCTAGCCCACAGTAGGAGGTGTCTGTCTCCCCATAGTTGCAAGGTATCTGGGCTTCTGCACTGGTTCCTGTGAGGACTTAGCCCTGTCTCACTGTCTATAGTATTTTTAACTAGCAAATCACAGTGGCAAAGAGGCCCCAGGCCAAGGAATGGCAGCTCTGTGAGCGTAGCTGACATGTGACATAAGTCCTGCAATGCTCATGGCTAGAAGGCATTAGAATTTGTGTTGATAGTGACCCTCACCTGAAAAAAGAAGTTGTTGGTGACTCAATGCTCTTGATTCCCCAGGGTTTACATGAGGGTACAGTGCTCAAGTCTACCTTGGTCACCATCCTAGACCCTCAGAAGCCAGGCAAGCCACAAAGCATATTTTGTGAATTTTAAAGACCAGTGGTCACTGAAAGAATTTACTTTTCTTACCATGAAGTCCACTGTGATCAGGACCAAATGCACAGGGAGGCTGCTGATTGTCCACAGATGTCTGAATGGTGCCCAGCTGGCCAGCCCGTGCAGGCTTTCAAATCTGGTTTCCATTTCTGTGGCATGTGGGACAGCAGACCCTTCTCATGGAATCCAGGGCAGCTTGTTGAGAGCTGGCCTGATTGGGTAACACCTCTCCTTCTGGTCATTCACTGCAGACACTGAGCTCCTGCACTTCAGTTTCCAAGAACACTGAGTGTTGATCTCTGCTGGAGACAAGTGCTGTTTTGTGCTTTGTTTTCTTGATACTTAACTCTAGCATTGCAGGCCCTGCTTTTCCAGGCTTCCCTGTGGCCCAAGAACTTCAGGAAATCTAAATAGAGTCCTGTTCACATAAGAAGCAGGGCTGAGGAAAAAAACAACCACAGCTGGCTGTGGCACAGCAGGAGACATTTCCAAAGGGAGCTCTTGGTTCTTTACCCAGACCCTGCCCTCTTCCCTCAGTCTTGCTCCTTTCTGCTGCTTATTGTAATCCCAAATATTGTGTACAATCATACAAGTATTGTAATCCCTTTTCTAGTCTTCCTCACAATCCAAAAATTTATATTTACAATCCCATTGAGAATTATTGGAATCCCAGCAAGTTAATTCCAGTCTACCACCTCCAATGCAACCCATAGTGAAAGTAAAGACACCAAGACATATTCCAAGTTAAGGGCAACCAAGGGGTCCTAAATCCAATCCCCATGAGGATGTGCAGACAGAGGTCCTGATCCTAGGCCTCTCCAAGAATTTATTATCTTGTGAAGAAAGGGGTGGCAAGAGGATGAGTGACAGTGAGGATGGCAGGAAATTACATGAGTACGTTGAGCTGGCTGGCCATCTAGGGAGAAAAGCATCTCTGCAAAATGCAGAGATAAGGATATGCAGAAGGATCAATTTGCATAATTCAGTTAAGGTAGCAACTGAATTGTTTTAGGAGGCTGTTGCTTAGGTTTCTGATATGTAAACTTTTGTGCCCTGGGGACTCATAGCCTCTTTACCTTGAGGCTCATACCCAGTTGATATTCCTGGAGCTGATGGCTCTACCATCCCACTGTGCTTATGTCTTTTACAGAGAGCACTATACAAGGAAACAGGAGACGGTCCAATGGCTTTAGAGATTACATACCAGTACCTCCGCTAGCCTTATTTGCAATGCTTACAGCCAACTGAAGAGAGAAGGAAATACCATAGTCAGCTCTGCACATATCAATATAAGGAAATAAGTCTCCATATAATCAAAGTTGGAGCAGTTGTTCTGCATTCAAGGGGAGTCACTCAAGTTGTCTCCCACAGCTGCTGGCATCACTATTCATTCAGTGATTCAAGCCCTGAACCTAAGGGTCATTCTTGATTCTTTATTTCCATTATCTTCTTCTTTTTTTTTTGACAGGGTCTCACTATGCAGTTCTGGCAGGGCTTGAGCTCATTTTGTAGCCCAGGCTGGTCTCAAACTCGCAAAGATCCTCCTGCCTCAGCCTCCTGAGGGCTGGGATAACAGGGGTGAGCCACCACGCCCGGCTCATTATCTCCTCTTTTAACAAGTCCTGTCATATCTCCCTTCAAAATACAAATGGAAGAGATTTATGTTTCTCCATTTGCACTGTCACTGTTTCTCAAGACAACCCCTAACTAGTTCATGCTCTCCATTCACCTGCTCTCTCCAATCCATCCAATGCATCTTTTAAATGTGGCCACGAATGACACTGAATTCCTGCTCTGCATGAAATGTTCACAGCACTGCATGACTGCCCCACCTGTCCTGCTCTGCCTCTACCTCCCTCTGCTCTCCCTCTGCCAGCTTCTTTTCTTTTCTTCAACATGTTGCCAACCTCCTGCCTACCCCAGGGTATGTCTTCTTGGTAAACACCCTTTCTCATCATGGGTTTCTACTCAGTTTTTTGGTTTTGTCTTAAATATCGCCTCCTCAGATGAGTCCCTGATCACTGTCCAAGTGAGATTCCCTGCCCTTTTCACTCCTTTTTATCCTAATAGCAGATTTCACAGTTGTTTGATTAATCTAGTTTTTACACATTGTTTATTTCATGCCTAGGCTTTAAGAGCTTTTTCATTATTGACTTTCTAGTGCCCACCACAAATTAGTACTCTAGAAATAATTTTTCAGATGATGGATGGGTCAGTAGATAAAGTCTTCCTGGATTTCTTGAAACTAGATCAAATTTCTTCAAAAGCAGACACTTAGGTAGAATTCTGAGTTGAACCAACCTCACCCAGGCTTTGGTCCATAAACTTAGGCAGATGTCAATTCATTCAATTTCATGTATTATTTACGGAACATCCATGATATGTTAGTCCCCAAGATACCAGTGTGATGAGACAGACATGGAGCTTGCAGGAAAGAGAGGGGGGGAGTTAAATAAGCAATTATAGAATAGAACAGGATAATGCATGGAGATAGAAGTGGAGAGTATATTAGCATCTGAATGGAGTCCAGGGCCTTCCAGGGTGAAGACACTAACCCCCATCCCCAGCACCTCCATGGCTCCTCAGTATCCACCAGCTTTTGAGCGCTATTACTCCACCCAGGCTTTGCCCAAAGCACATTACATATCCCTCTCTTATTCCTACAACAAACCTGCTGAATAGGCATAATTATTACCTTACTGCAAATAAGCAAACTGTGAAAGTAAGCACTCTGCCCCAAGCCACTGCTCTAGGTCAGACTCCCTGGGGAAATCTCCTGGAGTGAAGATCAGCATGTGGGAATGCTACTGAAAACAACCGTGGGAGGGAGTGGAGGCTGCAGGATCGGGTGGAGGAGTTCAGTAGTACAGCAGGTGAAATGGGGCCTCAGCCCTGACAAATCTGGAGCTGGGAGGAGCAATAGAGCTGCCAGGAATTAGACAAAGGGCTTGGGCTTCATACCCTGGTGGCTGGACCAGGCTTGGACATAGACTGCACTTCCCAAAGCGGTTCAGGTTGCCATCTGTCAGCAGCTGAAGAGTGAGTGTTGAGTTCCTGGCCCAAGCACCCACTGCAGCACCAGCTCCTCTGTGGAAGCTCACCCTGCCCATTTGATCTGTGCCATCCTCTGTGCAGACCCTGGATCCTTTCCTCCATCTGCCATCACTCTTTGGTGACATCATCGAACCTTGCAATTTTAAACACAGTTTACAGGATCCCATATTTATGTCTTCAGTCTAGGGTTCTGTTCTGTGCTTTAGGTTTTTATGCAATTGTCTATTCAGCATTTCCACTTAATGTTTCCAAAATTAAACTCCTGAATCTCTGTATTTTCTTGCAAACAGTTCCTCCCATGGGTCTTCCTGTAGTGGTTCATAGCTCCCCACACCTAGGAGTCACTCTTCACAATTCCCTTTCCCTCTCACTCCTCATTCAATGCATCAATAAACTGCTTATTTCACTCAAGGCAATTGCACTTGACCTTTATCATTGCCTCTTTCAGTAGCTCTCTCTCACTGCCTATCACCCTATTCCCTGTGGGAAAGTTGGCCTCCTTGTTTTTCCTGGAACACTCCTTCACCTCCTTCTAATCTTTGATCAGTTAGTCTTTGCTAAACACAGTTTACCTTGGATTGCCATTGGTTCAAGGCAACTTGAACTATGTAGCAAGACTCTGTCAGAAAAAGAAAGAAAAAAGAGAGGAAAAATAAATAAATAAAGAAAGAAAGAAAGAAAGAAAGAAGAAGAAGAAGAAGAAGAAGAAGAAGAAGAAGAAGAAGAAGAAGAAGAAGAAGAAGAAGAAAAAGAAGAAAGGAAGGAAGGAAAGAAGGAAGGAAGGAAGGAAGGAAGGAAGGAAGGAAGGAAGGAAGGAAGGAAGGGTCTGGCTCTTAAAACAAATCCTTTAAAAAGGAAGATGGACCCATTTCCATATTTCCCTCAATAAATTAAATGTGGTCAGATGCCTTGGTTCCAGATTTCCTTTAGCAGGCAATTCTGGACAGCATCAGCCTATGGATGAATTGGCCCTAGGTCTGAACAGGAAGGCTGGCCGGGGCTGTCTTACTGAAGAGGCTGGGTGGCTACTGCCTCAGCAACCAGAGCTGCCACAGAAGCCTTATAAATCACCAAGAGAGTCAGAAAGTCACACCTGACTCTTAGAGAGAGAGTTCCGGAAACCCTGACCCTGTCATTTCCCAGTACTGGCATAGCTGAGGTCAGCTTTTTGCCTGTGCAGCACCCTGTGAAATGATTGTGGCTCAGCTTGCAAACCCTGGGCACAATCACTTCAACATGTAAACCTTGGTTGCCTGTACCATGTGACTTCCTGGAAGGCCAGGGTTCACTTTTGGCTTGTCAGTGGCATTATATTTGTTTTGAAGGACTTTGAATGTGCAGGAAAGAAGCAGTGTGGGGTAGGGGCAAGAATTCACTTTTATGCCCCAGTCAGTCAATAAATATTTTTTGAGTATTTGCTGTGTGCCAGGCACTGTTCAAGGCTCTGAGGAGACAATGGTGGGCAACACAGAAAAGTTACTGCCTTCATGAGGTTTAAGCTTTAGTTGCAGGGACACCTGAGGGTAAATAAAACAAACAATTCATCACCAGCTCTCTTGGTGATTGACAAGTATAATGGCTATTTAAATTAAAAACATGTATTATAGTGAAAGACACACTGCCATGAATCCCTCTCAGAATCCTCCTCCCCCTTGCTTTGAACACACTCATCCTATCATTCTTGCCACTTTCTGCAGCAGTCCTGAAAGTCTGCTTCTAAGAGGATCTCATTGCTTTCTCTTTCTTTCTTTCTTTCTTTCTTTCTTTCTTTCTTTCTTTCTTCTGTCTGTCTGTCTGTCTGTCTGTCTGTCTGTCTGTCTTTCCCCTAAGCAGACTCACTTGCTGTGCTCCCTGCTTGGTTTCAAGGCTCCAATTTTCTCATCCAGTGATGAAAACTTACTGATTCTAATACATGGAATTTCTCTAAGTTACATAGCAATACCCAATTATTATTTTGGATTCTGGAATGAAGAGATGCTGTTCACTTGATGAGTATAAACTGAGTCTATTATGCTAAAAGTTGGATCTTCTTTTACAAAGTGTCTGAACTAATTAGAATCTTTTTCTAGTATGTAAAGAAGCTGGGAAAGAGGAAGAAGTTCCTGAGTTGATACAGATGCACTCCCACCCACAACACACACACAGAAGTACTAAATAAAATATAAATATCAGAAATGAGTTGGAGGAGTGTCATTACCTCTTTAAAATAAGAAGGAAGGAAAGAAGAAGGGAAGGGAA
>PVLA01013077.1:0-39385 GCA_004027455.1 Hydrochoerus hydrochaeris | reverse complement strand
GGGAGCCACGTATTCAGTTCTGACTTCTCCCCTGGGTAAACTTTCAGAAGATAAAGTAAATGTAATTGGAGCTACAGGGGGGCGAAAGACCTACCCAAAAATGGTTGCTAGTATAGCTCGTCTGGGTCACAAGGTAACCCACCACGAATTCTTGTGGGTCCCTGAGTGCCCAGATCCACTTCTGGGGAGAGACCTACTCCACAAACTAAAAGTGCAAATTGATTTTCAGGCAGATAAGCCCAAATTAAAATTAGGCTCAGACCCGCCCATGTCAAGGGCAATCCGGGTGATGGCCCTCTACCCAGAGGGCGAAGGACATTTTTTAATGGAAGACAAGATGCCAGCTCCAATTAATGGGGAGCTACTAGCTAAGTGGCAAAAAGTGATCCCTGAGGTCTGGGCTGAAAACAATCCTCCGGGACTGGCCATAAACCAAGTACCCTTGGTTATAGAACTGTTACCTCAGGCTACTCCTATCAGGCTGCATCAATACCCCATCAGCCTCCCCGCTCGAAAGGAAATCCTGGTCCACATCCAAAGGCTAAAAGAAAATGGTATATTAGTGCCATGTGTTTCCCCTTGGAATACGCCTTTCCTTCCAGTGCAAAAGCCAGGTACATCAGATTATCGGCCTGTACAAGATCTACGGGAGGTAAACAGATGAGTGGTGACCTTGCATCCCACCGTTCCTAATCCCTACACCCTGCTGAGCCTACTCAGCCCAGAATATACCTGGTACTCAGTGCTGGATCTGAAGGACGCTTTCTTCACCTTGCCGATCGCTCTGGTAAGTCAACCTATTTTTGCTTTTGAGTGGATGGATCTCGAGTCAGGGGTGACGGAGCAGCTGACCTGGACTGGGTTACCACAAGGATTTAAAAATGCTCCCACTCTCTTTGATGAGGCTTT
Organism: Hydrochoerus hydrochaeris; assembly: GCA_004027455.1. Taxonomy (NCBI): domain Eukaryota; kingdom Metazoa; phylum Chordata; class Mammalia; order Rodentia; family Hydrochaeridae; genus Hydrochoerus; species Hydrochoerus hydrochaeris. Next base: position 38,476 of record PVLA01013077.1, on the reverse strand, counting down.
AGCAAGAGACTTGATGGGTTTTAGGGAATGTCATCTGGAGGTGACGCTCTTACAATATGTAGATGACTTACTAATAGCCTCCCCCACTTATGAATTATGCCTAGAGGCCTCCGAGTAACTGCTGAGGACTCTAGGTCAACTTGGATACAGAGTCTCCGCTAAAAAGGCACAATTGTGCCAACAGACTGTAACCTATCTGGGTTACAGACTACATGAAGGTAAAAGGACACTGTCTGACCAGAGGATTCAGGCTATATTACAAATCCCTACACCAAGGACAAAAAGACAGTTCCGTAAGTTCTTGGGAGCAGTGGGATACTGTAGACTCTGGATCTTAGACTTCACAGAAATGGCCAGACCCCTGTATGATTCTTTGAAAGGGGATACTCAAAAACCCCTGGAATGGACTAATGAATGTGATGAGGCTTTCCTCTGACTTAAACAGGTGCTATCCCAGGCCCCCACCCTGGGGCTCCCAAATGTGACAAAACCCTTCACCTTGTACGTAGATGAGCTGCGAGGGGTCGCAAAAGGGGTTTTAACACAGGAACTGGGACCTTGGCAGTGACCCATCGCTTACCTCTCCAAGAAACTTGACCCCATGGCGGGGGGATGGCCTCCTTGTCTCAGGATTCTAGCTGTGGAGACCTTGCTTTTGAAAGAAGCCAAAAAGCTCACGTTTGGACAAAGGCTCACCATAGTAACCTCCCACTGCCTAGAGACTCTTATCAAGGCCCCACCTGAAAAGTGGTTATCAAATGCCCAGATGCCTTTGCCACTGTCCATGTCCATGGGGCCATATATCAGGAGAGAGGTCTCTTAACTTCAGCAGGATCAAAAATCAAAAACGCTCCCCAGATCCTAGACCTTTTGGCAGCTGTATGGCTACCACAGCAAGTGGCTGTCATCCATTGTAAAGCTCACCAAAAAGGGGATGATCCAATCATTTGGGGAAACAATTTGGCTGACTGTGCAGCCTGAGAAATAGCTACTACATCAGAGGGGACCTCTGAGGATACAACAGTGCTATTGCTGATCCCTCAGTCTTTGTCGGAACCAGTCTACACACAAAAGGACCGTCACTTGGCCTCTCAGTTGAAGGCAGAGCCTAACCTCCCTGGAGGATGGTTCCAGTTACCTGATAAGCAGGTGTTACGGCCCGAAGCCTTAGGATGAGAGCTTCTTAATCGGGCTCACCAGTCTACTCATCTGGGGGGAACCAAACTGGCCGAATTGTTCAGAAGCAGATTTTTTATTCCCCATCTGACCAAGATGGCCACCTCCATTAGCTCCAGATGCCCGCAACGCCAACAGGTTAACTCAAAGAAATGTCAAGATTTGGAAACTACCAGATTCAAAGGAAAAAGTCCAGGTGAACATTGGGAAATTGACTTTACTGAAATGAAGAAACCTGGCCTTCAGGGGCATCGATACTTATTGGTGTTGGTTGTTACCTTCACTGGCTGGGTAGAAGCATTCCCTACTAGATCCGAGTCAGCTTTAGTTGTAGTCAAAAAACTCTTATATGAAATAGTCCCACAATTTGGCCTACCCTTATCTATGGGGTCTGACAATGGCCTGGCTTTCATAGCTCAAATTGCCCAGAAACTTGCTCAGCTCCTAAAAGTTAATTGGAAACTACATTGTGCATATTGGCCACAAAGTCCTGGGCAAGTAGAGAGAATGAATCGAACCTTAAAGGAGACACTGACCAAATTGATTCTACAAACTGGTGATAATTGGGTAAGCCTCCTTCCCTTTGCATTCCTAATAGCCCGCTGTACTCCCTACATTGCTGGAATTACCCCCTTTGAGGCTCTCTATGGGCGTCCACCTCCTTTAGTTCCCAGGCTCTTGGAGGACAAGATAGCTGAACTCACTAACCAAGATCTTATTAAGTCCTTACAGGCGTTGCAGCCCATATTGACTTCTATCCACCAGCTGTTTAGACAAAAGAGCCCAGTTCCCTCTGAGGAAACTCCTCTCCATTCATCCATTGACCCCGGGACGCTGGTCCTGATTCGATGGCATCATCGAGAATCACTCGAGCCCCGCTGGGAAGGACCCTATACAGTGGTGCTGAGCACACCAACCGCAGTCAAGGTAGCTGGAAAGACTGCCTGGATTCACCACTCCCACGTCAAACAAGTGGATGTCACAGAGGAAGACTCTCAAGATAAATGGACTATACAACAGACTGGTAACCCCTTAAAACTAAAACTGACTAAAATTAATACTTAGGCCCCTCTCATAATGAATCCTTTAGCTGTAACCATTCTATTGAGTCTGTTGTTACAGACCCGGGGAGGCTTCGGGCCACCGGGTAACCCTAGAGATGCCTTAAAAATAGCTTATGGAAACCCTTGCGATTGCAAAGGGGGCACTCTGTCCTCGGGTCAATTCACTGGCTCATATACCCAGAGTGTAGACTGTGGAAACAAAATGGCTTACCTTAAATGGCTGTCAGTTCTCACAGGGGTTTCTCAGAGTTGGATATGTACTAATAAGCCTCAGATGAAATTTACTGCAAAAACCCAATGCCCATGTTTCACGTTCCAGGGAACCATGCACTCAAGCTGTTATGATGAGGTACAAGAGTGATCAATAGGTGACAAAACTTACCTCACAGCAGTTCTCAAATACACCCACCAGGGCACCTTTGGAGGGGATTGGGGAACAAGTACCCCTACTCTGGGAGCAGCCACCAAATATGCTATTGCTGGCTGTAGAGGTACCCCAGGTCAACATGCTTGTTGGAATAAAACAGCACCCCTCCATGTATCAGATGGAGGGGCCCCCCAAGACATAGCCAGAGAACAACAAATTAAAAAACGGATTGAGGAACTTACACATAAGATTCTCTACCATCCTCTAGTTTTGTCTAGACCTAAGGAAGTGAGCTTAGACCCTCAAACCCAAGACTTACTTCGAGTCACCCACGAAGCTCTAAATTTGTCCAATCCTAATCTAGCTGAGGACTGTTGGCTATGCTTAGCTCAAGGAACCCAAAGACCCTTGGCCCTTCCTGTTAACCTAACTGTGACACAAAGCACCAACTGTACGCTAAACATACCTCTAAGAGTACAGCCTATCCATTTTGAAGAGAAAATAACATGCATCCAGGCCAAACAAACCCTTCTTAATGAATCAGACAGTACACTAGATTTAGGAGCACTCTCATTCTGCAACTGTACAATCACAAACAGCACCGATGGGAGCCAACTCTCTCCAGCTTGTTTAGGCGAAGGAAAGGTATTTGTTTGTGGAGGAAATTTAGCCTACACCTCCCTGCCAGCTAACTGGTCAGGGGTCTGCCCTCCAGCGGTGCTGCTACCAGACATAGACATAATACCTGGTGATGAACCAGTCCCAGTCCCCAGCCTCGAGATTACTTCAGGCCAAAAAAAGAGAGCCATCACATTGATTCCTTTGGTAGTTGGATTAGGATTTACGGGTACCTTAGCTGGCTCCGCAGGATTAGGCATGTCTGTTCACTCTTACGTTATCAAACCAGCTAATAGATGACAATCCAAGATCTCCAAGACCAAATAGATTCCTTAGCTGAGGTAGTATTTCAAAACAGGAGAGGACTAGACTTGCTTACTGCAGACCAGGGAGGCATTTGTCTGGTGCTACAGGAGAGATGCTGCTTCTATGCAAATAAGTCTGGCATTGTCAGAGATAAGATCAAAAATCTGCAGGATGACCTAATCAAAAGAAGAAGACAATTATATGATAATCCCCTCTGGAGTGCATGGAACGGCATACTCCCCTATCTCCTTCCCTTGTTAGGACCATTATGTATGCTCCTTTTAGTCGCGACTATAGGACCTTGTATCATAAACCGCTTACGCATCTTTATTACTGATCAGATGCAGAGCACTAGATTAATGGTCCTAAGGACTCAATATGAGCTCCTTCCCACTAAATGAGCCAAAGATTTGGCTCAAGTCACAACATCAGAGGGGCATGTAATACTCAGATCATCCACTAATTACCTGCGCTGTCATCTTGTTCTGTATGCGCCATTTTAGATTTAGGTCCTTGTTCTTGTCACAAGATAAGTTCCTGTTTCTGGAGTAAGTTTCTGTTTCTTACAAAAGTTTCCTTTTCCCCGGAATGACGCTTCACCTGCCGCCCTAAATGACCATCCAGCTCACTCCCCTTGTTCTTATCAGCCTACCCACCAATCGGCTGCGTTGCTCCTCTATAAAAGTAAACTCCCTTTGTTGTGAGGCGCGCAGTCTCTAGACCGGTTACCGGAGGTTGCGTCGCCAAGCTTGGCAATAAAACTCCTTCACCTTTGATTAATTGGATTGAATTTTTATTTCTTAGTTAGGCTGTTACAATTTTGATTAAACTAAAAGGGAATTTATTGACTCATCAATAGTGTAGTCCAAGTATAGTGCAGATCTTGTGCATGACTGAAATAGATGGGGTTTTCTAATATTATCAACAGTCCATCTTTTTCCATCAAGTTATGCTTTCTTTTGTGTGTAATTCTTTGTCAGAAGGGCTTTGGCCTCAGGGGAGTAAACATGGTCATGAATAGCTCTGTGGTGGATTAACTAATGATCAATTTGTAATACCCAGCTGAACGAATCAGTGTGGTTTTGGGTGGGGAAGGCCCACCTGAGGATTGCTGCATAAGAAGATAACTGTTGATTCTCCTAGAGAAACTTGTAATGCTGTTTTTCCTGATATGAACTCAGCTGTTCTCATCATTGGAAGAGCTCAGGTCCTCGCCATAACTGAGGATGGCTGTGGTTGTTTCTGGGGGTGCCCTGGTTATTAACTTGAGTATCACTCCCTAGCTTCCATGCAGATCCCTCAGTCTCCTGGCTCAGATCCTTTATCCCACTGGTGCAGACTTTCTAGCTTCTACTTCCTTTGACCTCTGGGCCTTCCTGGTGGAGATTTTTTTTTTTGTCTATTTGAGACAGGGTCTTGCTATGCGGTTTGGGCTGGGCTTGGATTTACTTTGTAGCTCAGGCTGGTTTCAAACTTGCAATGATCTTCCTGCCTCAGCCTCCTGATTGCTGGGATTACAGGCATGCACCACCACTCCTGGCTCAGTGCGGATCCTTGATACAGACTCGCATGACATTGCCATGTGTTCTAGACTTCCTTCCAGCTGGACTCTTGGAGGACAGTGCCATGGAATCCTGGACCTTAACTGGATTCTTTAGGTCTCTAGTGTGTGGCACTTTTCTGCTTTAGACTTTTTGGATGGATATTAAAAAATAATCCTATAATTTAGGTATCCCATATTAAATCTATTCCCTTGTAACCCCTGACTACAACAAGCTCTGAGGGTATATACTTGGAGGTTAGCAAGTAGGGAGACTTTGTTTTCTCCAATGATTCCTACAAAAGCCCTGGGTGTGGTTCTCTTTGGTTGTGTGTGGAGTATGTCCACCCTGAACCTGTCTGGGCAGGCTGTCCTTGTTGTCATCATGTCTTCCACTGGAATGACAGGTGGAGGAACTCTTCTTGAGCTGTAAGGGCTAATGGGTAAAGGTGCTCCCCATAGATACTTGGGGTATGAGTATCAATAGGTTTCTATCACTTTGCCTCTCCTGACCTCTCTCATTATCTCCTCTCAATTGATAGAAGTGAGTTTGAATCTGCAGTTATTCTGAAATTAGTAGACCGGCACTATATCTAGTACTCTTAGGTTCAAGACATCACAGAAGAAAAAACATGATTATCAGACCCAGAATTCTCATGCACCAACAACCAATGTTTTTCTTAATTAGAATGGTCCATGCTGGGCCAGAGATGGACAGACTCAATGACATCTTTCACTGGAAACAAAGCCTATTTAAATTTTAAATGAGATGCAGCATTGTAACTCTGCATACAGTCCGAAGCAAAAAGAAATCTTTATGGACAGAGGAGGGGAGTTTGTATGCACAGCATAAGAGGGGAAGGCTTAGATTGTTTAAAGAAGAAATAAGTTATTTATAGCAAGAAATTGGAGTATCTATCTATATCTATACTATATTTATAACCAATTATGAATAAAATAAACTGAAAATTAATAGTGTGTTAGAAACATCATTTTTTTCACTGCAACATTCAGTGCATGTACCTGAGGGAGGGTACTATGATTCAGATTTAACCATGTCATTCTCTGGTTTATATTCCTTACTAGCTAACATTCAAAATCTTAGAAATAACACAAAAGCAAAGCTAAACCCTTCAGAGAATATCATCACTGAAAATATTATAGAATGTACTTCATGTGTAATAAAAGATGAAAATAATACTAAAGTGAAAACACTATGATTTTTTTCTTGATAACTACTTATGGATTTTGTTTGTTTGCAATATCAAGTTTTCTTTTTCTGCATCCTTTCCTCAGTGTTAGAGCTTATGCAAGTCTCTGTATGGATTATTTATTTTTAACCTGCTTTCAATATGCTTTACTGTGCATATTAATCACATGGGGGCTCTTGTTAAAATGTGGATTCTGATTCAGTAAGTTTGTGGTATGGACTTGGAAATTTTTATTTCCATAGTTCCTAGTGATGTTGATTCTGTCATTGTAGCAAGAAAATAGATCTTTTAATCTTTTCATATTTTTTTTATTGTTCCTTACACCATGTCTTAACCCAGTATCTTGCTGATCTTGAACATAGTCAACCTTTTCATAGGCTGTTTATTTCCTACCCTGGTACCCACTTTCCTTTTTATCTGTCAGTGGTTCCTAAACCTGCCTAGTGATCAAATTTTGGAGATTCTTAATCACTAGAGACCCTAAAATCTGTATTTTATAAAACATTTTCAGCAGGGTCTGTTGATTCACCAAACATGGAAGCCAGTGAATGAGAGAAGTCATTTGTTTTCTAGCATCAACATGGGAACAAACAATGCCAAAGTCAAGTAGTTTAAGATATTTGTATCTTACTTTCAAAACCCAATGTGGATTAGCAGGGTCAGGAGAAAAGGGACTCCCTGCTCACACAGACAATCAGGGATCCAAGCTTTCTCTATTGGTTCTGTTGGTATCTAAACTTCTCTAGACTCCTAGGCATCTGGTTAGGGAGTAAAGAAAGAATGAGGATGTAGAGTCACATAGGAACCCAAGGAGTGGTATGTTGGTGCTGGTCATAATGGCTTGTGAGAGACTAGTGCTAAAATCTTTAGGAATTTTGTGAATTGGTTTTAAAATATGGCCATTATGAAATATCAGATTACATAGATTTATAATTAAATAAATCACATTAAGAATAAAACTTGTTTCATAATTATATTACTATATCTTACTATTATTTATGCTTTTGAGATTATATACATCTATTATATCTGTATTATAGGAATTCTACTTACCAAAACTATCCCAACTCCATATTTAGTGGCCCTATGTTTGTATTTTAAAGTCAACCAAGACAAGAATATTTACACTATGGAGATTGGCAAATGTTATACACCTCACCCCCAGGAGGCAATGATTTTGGGGGTCTAGGCCTGGAAATGGCATATATCACTTCACATATTTCCTTGACCAAAACTCAATTATACAGCATCATGCAGATATATAGGCCTGACGAAGCTAGTTCAGTAGTTTTATAAAGACTGGGGTATTTGCAGCCCTGCCACAAGGGGTAACTTAGCAATTAAAATGATTATTCTCAAGGACATTGCTGTGAATAAATTATGTGTGATGTGATATATGTGTATAGTCACTTATGAAAATTTACAAAACTCTTGCACAAAAGCACAACTGGGAATATTCTATGAGAAAGCCTTCATGGTAAGGCTAGCATTTAATCATGTTTAATCATGCACATTACCACTTTAAAATTCTCCCTTTTCTCAAGACCTGCAATTTTATATCGATCTTACATTTGTGAATCAGGGTATAGTATGTCAATGAGAACACCTGCTTTGGAGGATAAACATATTTAAATATCAACCTTTCACTCTGATTGGGTTTGAAAGTTCTACTGATTAGACACAGATATTTTAAATCATACTTTCTAAAAAAAAGGAAGACATAAAAAGTGAGTTATATAATTAATTCTCAACTCATTCATTGGAATGCTAGGAAACTCCCACATTATTCAAACACAAGTGTTCAAACTGACTTGGGTCCCAGGTGGTTTTGTATGTAATGGCATTCAGGTATTTAGTATATATTGGGATACTTATGTTGTATAAATAATTTTGATGTTGTATTTACATGTTATTTATATTTCAAGCTTTCAAGTGATGTAGTTTGGTTAGTACTGAAAGGAATCTTTTTTTGTAGTTGTTGAGGTTCTCATAGAGGAAGTGAACACAATGAATGTTATTACATAGAAACAAAGTACAGTGTTACAGCACTGTTAATTGGAACAGGGATCAGTTCTCCTCAAAATAGCATTTTAGGAAAGTAGATTTGTAACATACATATGAGGTTTAAGGCCTAAGTGAGACTATCAGTTTTCCTGAATCCTAAACAGGACTTTATTACATTACAGATAGGATAGTAAGCAATGATGAGGGACCCCTGAGACGACAGTCTGGCATAGTCAGAGTTTTTAAGGAAAACAAGTTAATGCAGTACACATAATTTATAGAATTATTTTATAATAGTCACCCAAAGAATCAAAAATAAAAGTGCAAGAAATCTGTCCACTGAAGACTCCAAAAAAATCCAGTTGAGGGCCTAGATTCCATGACAATGTCCTGCATGAGGCCAGCTGAAGACCAAGAGCCCATGACAATGTCTTATGCAAGTCTGTTTCATGGATCTGCACTGAGAAGGCCCAAAGGTAAGTGGTGGAAGCTAGAAAGTCTGCGCCAGTGGGATGAAGCATCTGTGCCAGTAAGCTGAAGGTTCTGCACTGGAGAGAGAAAGTGATGCTCAAAGTAAGAACAAGGGCTCCCCCAATAAATACCACAGCCATCCTTAATTACAACAAGGTCCTGAGCTCTACCAATGATAAGAACACCTGATTCACATCAGGACACCAGCATGACTAGCTTCTGCTGGAAATTAAACAACACATCATCTTCCCCTTCAGAGCCAGGAAACAATAAAGACAGAGCTCCCCCAAAGTGAACTTCAGCCTTTCTCAGCAACAACAAAGTCCTGAGTTCCTCTGGTGATGAGAACAGTGAAGTTTATATCAGGAAAGAAGCTCAGAGCTAGAGCCATTCATGGATTGGGAGTAGATAGAACAAAGCTACAACAGCAAGCAAGCCCAGTCTGGGAACAAGTGCCATGCGTGGGCCACCACCAGACGGGAACAGACAGGCTCCAGCCTCTCCACATGAGCCAGTGCCATTCATGGACCCAAAGTAGAGGGAACAAATCCACATCAGCAAGCAAGCCCAGTCTGGGAACCAGTGCCATGTGCAGGACACAGGCGGACTGGAACAGATAGACTTTACCCTCTCCCCATGAGTCTGTGCCATTCGCAGAACCAGGGTAGAGAGAACAAAGTCACACCAGGAAACAAGCCCAGTTCAGGAACCAGCACCATGCATGGGCTTCTGGCAGACTGGAACAGACAGACCACAGTCCCTTCTCCCCACCTTCCCTTATCCACCATAAGCGATAGGCTTATCTGCAGAAACACAGTCTGCGATGATCACTACGGCAATGAAATGCAATTGGATGCCTATTGTGCTTTGGTGTTTCACTAACATTGCAGGTCTATGGCCAGTGGTCTGATAGAAGGTTCAGAGGATAATGGTACACAGTGTGACATCTAGAGGGGGATCTTCTTCTAAGGGTTGCCTCCATTGTTGATTCCCTATGGTCTTGTCTTGGAAGTCTTTATTGTTTCCATTGTTTTGTTGGAATGGGTTTTATTCTTTTTTTGTTTTGATTATGTCAAATCTGATGGCAAGAGCAGCTATTTCAAAGATAGCAAGATGTTTATGATAGCAATTTTGGATTTACTATAGGCTTGTTTTGAAGTCCTTTATTGCATTCATTGTTTTGTTTTTATTGTTTCTGTTCTATTAACTATGTCTGAAGTTATCTGCAGCTGTTTTGAAGATATCAAAAGGCATAATGGTAACTATTGTTGATTTCATGTTTTGAAGTCTGTATCTTTTGCAGTGGTTTGTTTTGATTGATCTTGTTCTGTTTTATCCTACTTAAAATTTTAAAAAAGAGGTTCAACAAGCTCCTTCAGGAGAATCAATGGCAATAGGAGAACCAACAACTCCCAGGCGAACCAACATTACTTCTTTCTCCCCAGTTCTCCTTTTTATATTGGCAACAGTCATCAGGTTGGCCATCCACATTCAGCACCATGCTGACTCAGTTCAGCTGGTATTACAAATTGACCACCAGTTGTCAATCTACCACACAGTCCTTTAGTCAAGTTACCAATACAGTCATCATGAGGAAAGAAATGGAAGATGAGGGTGACCACACTCATGTGAGTTACTGTTTAATGCATTTAATGCAATAGTTATCCTGCTATTATGGTTTGTGTCTGGGTGTCCCCCCAAAGCTTCATATGGTCATGGATGCAGGTGTCTAGAATTTGTGATTGATTCATGGTCCAATGCTGGATAGGTAACCTACATACAGTATGGTGGACAGAAAGAAGTCTTCTCTGTGCACTCCTCTCTTTTTGCTGTTGTTTCTTTTGCTGTTTTCTATTGCCATGAACTGTTGCCTGTCTTCCATGTCATCCTCCCTTGGAATCAACTGATTATGGACTGAAATTTGCACAAACTTTGAATTAAATAAAACTTCCCTTCCTTAATTCTGGGCATTGGGTATTTTGTCTCAACAATGAGAGAAAACTAACCAATACACTGCCTATTAATAAACATAGACCAATTTGTGTCTTGGATATTGATAAATATTTTTCTCCTTGTGAAGGAGATGGACGAAGTAGGGTCACTCAATTACCATTGTTTCAGGTCTTATCAAATACGGTAGCTAAGAATATGGAACAAATGAAGGTGTTTCCTTCATGGTGTACCTCTCAATTTTTGTAGACTTGCTATACACACTATCATATCACTAAAATAAACAGAATAAATATTTTCTTAAAAATTGGAAACCTGTATTTTATCACTTGTACTAACTGTGAGATTGTGCCTTACAGATCTCCCAATTGTAATTGACTAAGGACACCTGCTCTAGTTTTGTGAAATATGTGGAAGCGTGTGTGTCTGATGTCTCCCACCATTTGCTCCCAGCCAGTGTATGAATATGGGAGAGACAGCAGGGCAGGCCATTCCAGGAAGACACGGGCCACCTCTGATGGTAACTTTGCTTTTTGAACTCCATGGCCTTGTCCAAACTTTATACAGCTTTGTGCAATCTCAGTTGCCTCAACCCAGCAGCCCTTCCCACTCTCTTTTATTTGGGATCACATTGCTTAGTGATCTGATGGTTTTCCCAGGCTTTCTATCTCTTCCTCCATTTTTTGTCACATGGCTATTTCCTCTCATGGCATCCTTGCATGTCTAATCTTAATGAACACAGTCTTTATTTTTATAAGTCAAATTAATTTTAACTGATACATATAAATGTGAAATTGCACTTACTTAACTTTATTTTAAAAGCAAATTTATTTTAATTGATTTATTAAAAAGATAAAATGATACATATTTATGGGGTATCATAAAGTTTTGATACAAATACATATTTCATAATGTTTAAATCAAGCTAAATATATCTTCCTCCAGATACAGTTATCATATCTTTTTTTTGGTACTTATAAACTTTAAACTTTAATAACTTAAATAAGAGAAAACCAAATAATCAGCAAAAGCTAATTGAAAGTCAAGTATTAACATTTTTAACAACTTTTACACAATTTCTACAGTGTATTACAGGTCCTGATTGACCAAAAGAAAACAAGGGGTAAATTATGTAGATGGGTAACAAAGTTAAGTCTATAAAAATAAAAAGAATATTATTCTTTTGAAGTTTGTACAAATTAGTCATATCTATTATTAAAGTTGAAAGTTTTTAACATATCAAGTGTCTCAAGTTTTATAGTTTATCCTACAAATAAGTTGAGACATTTAATAGCTTATTAATAAATGTCATTCTTTGGTAGCTTTTAAAAAATTGAGAATTCTGATATTTTATTGCTTTCTGTTAAATAGCAGTGGTTTTATTTATCCCTTAAGAAAAACAACAAAAATGGGAAGATCTGACAGATCACAAAGCAGAAAACTAATTTATTTTAAATATTCTAAAACCTCAAGTCTTAAGTAATTAAATGTGTGAGACTAGAGCCACCCACCAGTTGATGTCCAATGTTACAAAATATGGCTGTTGGACTATTAACTAATAAAATAGGGGGTCCTAGTTATAGGAATTTAAAGAATGGGAATGAACACAGGCCAAAATCATCTGGTCTAGGACATAAGTTCTTAAAGTTTTAATAAAAAGAATTTCTTTTTTAACAGGAGACACTATGTATGACAAAGTTGGGCTAATTGGTAAAAGCTAAGATTGGGGGCCTCCAACTCCTACTCTCAAAGATGCCAGTGTACTAATTGGCTTGGAAAGCAGACACCATAAGTAGTAGTTTGGACAATTAACATAATAGTTTGGAGAGGAGATATAATGAGAAGGAATAGTACTAGCAACACTTGCTCTTACCCTGTTCTCCTGGAGACACATTAGATTAATAGTGGACAAAGGCAGTGGCTAATGAAATGAAAAGTGGGCAAAGAGAAATGAAAGAGGAGGCTGGCACTTAAAAGCCTTTTAAGTGGGACATAGTTTATGTGTTTATCAAATACAACACTTTAGAAAACACTAGTATAACTTTCCTGAAAATGAAAAACAAAACAACACATTAGCATTTTCACTACAAGTCAGTAAGAATTGGATTTTATGTTCTTCTGTAAGCTTTCCTCAACCAAACCCTGGATTGGTCCAATCTTTAAAACAAAAACTCAGTCTTGAGTCCCAGCCTTCTCTCTTCAAAGTGGTGCTGATGTCCATAGAATTAAGGAAGCAAAATTGAGTTCTCCAAGGCCCTTCTCTGTGGCAGACACCCATAGCCTGAACAGCAGCTTGCTTGCTAGGTTTGGGATAACAGATTGAAGCAAAGTTTCAAAGACTTGCTTACATTTTAAGGCCATATGAAACCAGTATCTAGCCAAGGAGTATCCACTGGGCTCTCCCAGTTCAGTTTTCATGGGCGTGCCTTTGGACAAAATCATTAGCTTAGTGAACACAGCTGGACACTGCTCCTAGAGCCTTATAGATCTAAAAGTTACAGCAATCTGCTACCTACTTGGGCAAAGCAGTTACTGTGTTCACAAGTGCATAGTCCTCTGCCTGCTCACTAATTGATGGCCCCATGTACCCTGGCTCAGTGGGAAGGCAGGTAGTGCAGAAGAGTAGGTAGGTTCCAGAGGGATTTATTCTATTGGCAATGCATTAGTTCAAAAGACTTCCCAAGGCATCTACCAGTTGTGTCCAGCAGCTTAGCCACTTTATTTTATTTTATTTTAAAAAGGGTAAAGTCAGAAAATAAAAATAAAAAGCAAAAGATATAAACAACAGCAGCAAACTCAAAACAATAATAGTATAGGTTTTCAAAACACAATGAAAGAAATTTAACAATGGTTGTTATATTGCATATTGTTTTCTTTTTTTTAAAGAAAAGAAAAGAAAATTAAGAAAATAGAAAAACAGAAAAGAAGGGTAAAATGATACCAAATTCAAAAAAAATGAACATCATAGAATCACCAGATAAATTACTCATTGTTGTCTTAAAAAATAGTTGCCAAAGTCACAAAATCAAAGCATAAATAGTGGCTAGACACTCAAACATTGACAGTGCAAACCCTTCTGTTCAATGTTCCAACAGAAATTCAGTAATATGATCATCTATCTTGCACACTATACATACCATTATACTCTTTAGAGCACTTTCCTTCCCTTTCACTTTCACACTATCTATTATACTTTTTGAATCCCATTATTCTGTCAGTTTTTATTATTTTTTACACTATAGAGGCAATGTGATATTTACTAATGTAAGTCTTGTTTATTTCACTAATGAGGATATTCTCAAGTTGTCTCCATTTACCAATAAAGACCTCAAGGTCATCCTTTTTTATAGCTGAGTAGTATTGCATTGTATAAAAATACCACATCTTTTTCATTCACTTTGCAGTTGATGGGCATTTTGGTTGTTTCCAAAATTTAGCTATCACAAATTGTGCTGCTATGAACATAGGTGCACATATATCTCTGTGACATGACCTTTTCAATTTTTCTGGGAAACTACCCTGGAGGGGAATAGCTAGATTGAATGGAACCTCAAATCCTAGTTGTTTGAGGAATCTCCATACTGATTTCCACAGTGGTTGCATCAGTCTGCAATCCCAACAATGGTGGAGAAGTGTTTCCTTTTCCCCACATCCTTGCCAACATTTGCTATCAGTTGTTTTCTTGATGGCAGCCATTCTTTCTGGGGTGAGATGAAATCTCAATGCTGTTTTAATTTGCATTTCTTGAATGGCCAGTGATGGTGAACATTTCTTCATGTATTTATTTGCCATTTGTATATCTTCATCTGAGAACTGTGTGTTCATCCCAGATGCCCATTTTTGAAGAGGGTCTTTGAATGTGGGGGGTTTGATGTTTTTAAGTTCTTTATATGTTCTGGATATAAGTCCTTCATCTGAGGGATTGTTGGCTAAAATTATTTCCCATTCTGTGGGTTTTCTTTCACGTTGTTGGTGATTTCTTTTGAAGTGCAGAAACTTTTTAGTAATATGAGATCCCAGTTCTTGATTCTTTGAAGTATTTCTCATGCAGTTTGTGTTTTATTCATGAATTTTTTGCCTACCCCTATGTCTCCAAGATTTCTATCTCCTTGTTTTCCAGTAGATTTAGTGTTCCTGTTCTAATGTTTAGATCTTTGATCCATTCTGACTTTAGGGTATGGTGATAGGCATGGGTCTATTTTCAGTCTTTGGCATGTGGAAAGTCAATTTTTCCAACACCATTTATTAAAGAGGCTATATTTTTTTCCAGTGAACATGTTTAGCCCCTTTGTCAAATATAAGGTGGCTGAGTGTCTTTGTAGTAGTGTTTGTATCTTCTAATCTGTCCCGTTGATCCTCAGGTCTATTTCTTTGCCAAGACTATGTTGATTTTATTATTGTGGCTTTGTAGTATAGTTTCAGGTCAGGAATTGAGATGCCTCCTGTCTTGCCTTTGTTGCCCAGAATTGCTTTTGCTATTCTAGGTTTCTTCTGTTTCCAAACGAATTTTAGGAATATCCTCTCTAGATCTGTAAGGTATATTGATGGTAATTTGATTGGGATTGCATTGAATCTGTACAACAGTTTCAGGAGTATGGCCATTTTCACAACGTTGGTTATTCCTAACCAAGAGCAAAGAATATCCTTCCATTTTCTAATATCCTCTTCAACCTCCTTTTTAAGAATAGAATAATTTTCAGCATATAGATCTTTTACATTCTTGGTTAGGTTGACTCCTAAGTGTTTGATTTTTTTAGATGCTATTGTGAAGGGTGATATTTCCATAATTTCTCTCTCAGTGAGTTTTTTGTTTGTGTACAGGAATGCTATTGATTTTTGAGTGTTAGCTTAGCCACTTTTCACTGCAGTAGTCCCAGTCTCAGTTAGGAATGTGTGGCCTAAGAAGAAAGTAACAGAAGCCATCCATAATATAGTAACCAAGGGACATTCTGGAATCTTTCATGTTGTCCGAGCTTTTGGACATCTTTTGGCCATATACCATCCAGTGGGAATAGACAGGTGTGGTATGGTAGGCTCAGTTTGGCATCTAGGAGAACAGCAGACTGATAGATGGCATGAAATTAGAGAATATTTTTACTTATGATTTGAGGTATAGCTGACCACCAAGATCCGAACTCCCCACTGGGTAACCAGTTATGATGAGGTAGTTAACCTGTGCATCTGGCCAAATGTAGATGGTCTGCGAATCCTCCTTGAGTGTCTACACCTTCATAGGGCCCTTTTTAGAGCAGATCTGGGGCTCTAAGCAGCTCCCAGATGTACATGCCACCTCCTGAGCCCTAGACTGATATAAGCTGAGCTTGTTGGGACAGTCTGGTTAGATTTCATAACACCAGAATGATGCTTCACATACACACACACACACACACACACACACACCCCAGATGAAAAAGAACAGGCTCAGGCTCAGGAGGTTTCAGTTGGTAAGAAGGACTCTATTGGCAGTTGGACAGGTCATGTGTGTTATGCTCTGGCAGAAAATTTATCTACATTTTGTTCCTATCCTGAGACTTTGCAGGAGACTGAGATTAAGGGCAGCAGCCTAATTAATTTGGTGGAGGAAATTTCAAGGCAGCTCAACATTCAGGCTATGGCATGGATGCTGTTGTGGGCTTTTAGCCAGCTTTATATGGAAAATTATGAGCAAACAGCACAGTTGAATGATTTTAAGTTTTGCATTAGGCTAGAAAGAAATCTGGCAAAGTTGGGGCTTGCAAAGATGGAACAGAGGAGAGTTTGGCTGCTGAAAAGATTAATATTGTGTTTTTTTTTTGTTTTGTCTTTTTGAAACAGGGTCTTTACGCAGTTCAGGCTGGGCCTGAGCTCACATTGTAGCCCAGGCTGGTCTCGAACTTGCAACAATCCTCCTGCCTCAGCCTCCCGAGTGCTGGGGTTATAGGCATGAGCCACCATGCCCGGCTGAAAAGATTAATAATAAAAAGAAGCCAAATGCTTTACATTAGGACTCTACAAAGGGTGTCTTGAGAGATGGGAAGAACATGAAGGTCCATACCATTCACAGATTCTAGGGTGGGAAAGTAAAAGGCTTTGCTTTGAAAAGAGAGCCCCCAGGGCATACTGCCTGAGAAAGGCTGCCGAGGAAATTGGCTTCTTGGGATTCAGTTCACATTGAACTTGCCTTCAGTGTTTTCAGAGAATGTTAAGAGAAACAAACTATTGTGACTGTAGGTCAATTCTTTTAGAAAATTTTGTTTCTATTATGCCTCTTGATCCCTTTAATCTCATGAGGTAGGCAGTGTAGGTCATAATATCCATAATTTTAAAGATCAGGAAGTGAAACATAAAAGTGGTAATGTTGCACTCAGAGTCCTTGGTTACAGATGATGCAAAACAACACTGCTAACTGTTGAAAACATGACTACTTATTAGCAGGGTGCTAGGTAGCTCTGCATCCTAGTAAGACTCACCAAATGGGCAGCTTCTCCAAAATATGAGGAGAGTTTAGTTCTCAAATTAGGAAATGTTTACAGTAATGATAACTTGGCAGAGTATCTTAGATCAAAGTGTACTTAATGTTCAATGCTTCCTTTTTAAAAAGAATTTTTAAAACTCTCAAAGTTACATGCTTTCGTCTCTTTTAGGAGAGTTCAAAGTGTTAAAGTACTCATTATCACACTTCAGTTAATAATTACACTTTGTAAAAAGAAGTTTTAAGTTTTGTGGTTAGTACAAAGAAACAGGAGCTTCCTTCAAGTTTCCCTTCAGGAATGCCACTATGTTGGGCGAGGTGATTCTTTGACCAGCCCAGCCACTCTTGTTTCGGTAGTCATGCAGAAGACTGGGAGGAAAATTAATGAAGATATGGAGTTAACATATATAGTTAAAAAAACCCTCCAAGCTCATAGTTTGTATTTAGGAGGCAGATCATAAAAATCTTGGATGCCAGCCTAAGGCATAGATTTAAATTGTAGGTCATTTTGTTAAAAAAAGTTCTTCAATGGTTTAGTATCTCATACTTCCAAGAATTTTCTTCATTAATAATAGACTTCATTACTTAAATTTCCAGTTGTAAATTTCAAATATCAAATAATAAGCTGCTAATGAATTACTAGCCAATGTCTAACAAACAAATATTTATTAATGAGTATTTCAGAAGACAATGAAATAAGAAATATATACGAGCATTTCAAAGTCCACATCACATTGGTCATATTCTGGATGGATTCAACTTCCTTGGTTACCTCTTGCTTGCTGTGAAATGACTGGTCTGCTTGGTATATAATAAAATCGATAGTGAGGCCTTACTGTCCATTTTATTATATGCCAGCAAAGATCTTATATTTTTCTTCCTGTTCTCCCCTCTCTCTCATATCTTTCAACATTGATGACATGAAAATAAAATGCTATTCACCATGAAATTCAACATGGAATTTTTCATATAACTGAATGTTATGGCTTGTATCTAGATGTTTCCCCAAGACTTCATGTAATCATAGGTGGGGCTTTTTGGAGGTGGCCAGAGCTAGGGTATGTGCATATGAATTAAAGGTATGTGATAATTGGATTAATCTGATTACTATTGTCCTAGGTTTTGGTAAGGGACTCCATCCTGGGTGTAGCTGGTAGCTTGCATGAAATATAAAAGGAAAGGTGGAAGGCATGCTGGCTGCTCTTTTCTGCATGCCCTTCCATGGACTGTTTCTCTTTTACCATGCTGCCCTGCCTCCAAGCTGATTATGGACTGAAACCTTTACAAACTGTGAGCTAAAATAAACTCTCCCTCCTTTCATTGTGAGTGTTGCATATTTTGTCTCACTAATGCGAAAGTACCTAAGAGAGTAAACACAAGCCAATAAATGTAACACTGCTATCCTTACATTCTTTTAAAAACTTATGTGTTCAACTATGGTTCAATTGCAAAATGGGATAGTTCCACATGTAGGTGAAAATTGGAATATAATATTTTTCAATGAAATCATGATTAAGTTTTTATACAGATAAATATTTTAAATGTGTGAAAATAAATGTGTGCTATTTGATTTTGACATTTAACTATTTGTGTATAAAATATGATTCCTGTGTACTAGAATGATGATTTTGGCTTGTGTAAATCTAAGAAAGAATATTGCCTCTAAGTGATAGGGATATTTATCCAATTAATGGGAGAATTACAAAGTACTATATCTATAGGAAACACTTTTGGATGGAAGAGGAGTGGGCTGTAGTAATTTATGTAAGATTCTTGCCAATGATATAAATGTCCTCTTTTTTGATGGAAGAAAATTTGTTTCACATGACACTACATACTGTAGTCAGATTTGCAGCTGTAATCTTGTTAGAGATTATGACATGATTGGAGCAGTAAAACAATGAATTGAGGTTTAAACTTTTATGAAAAAGCACTTACATTGTGGAATAAGACTTTTTAATGGAGTGTAGGCATTAAACAGACCTTGTATTAGGCTCTGAAATTAATGGGTCACTGTATACTTTCATAGCTTGATAAGATTAATGCTTGCTTATATAGCAAATTCAATGGCTCATTTAATTTCATATGAATGTTTAAAGTCAAATTGCTTTTGGATTAAGTCTAAACTCATTATTCATTTTAATGTCTGAAAGAACTTTCATTTTTCTTTCATTTTATTTAATCAAGTGCATCATCATTAAGTAAAGGCTAAGGACCTAGATAACAAAAAATAATGTAAAAAGGAAATTTATTAATTTATATTGAAAAGAGACTTATTTGTTATAAAATTTATTTAATATCTCACTATGCTTATGTATGGTGCTATTTCAGAGGAAGGAGATATTTATAGGCTTTCAGTCAGACTTTATTATATTGAAAACTTGCCTGTTTGGTTGCCCAATATTCAGTGTGCAGTCTTTTAGCAAAGATTACCTTTGACTTTTATTTACTCACTTTTCATTTATTCTCTTAGTCTATAAACATTATTCAGAAACTGCATTATAAAATGTGGTGGTCAAATACAGGAGGATTAACTCATGAAAACACTACACTTTTGACCTGAAATAGCCAGAGAGTCTTGTGAAGGGTTGTGGAGTTCCCATCTGCACAGTGAAGGTCTTAATTTATGATCTCTAAGATTGCCTTCAGCTCTCAGGGTCTGTGATGCCACAGCTATATCATTCTTTGATTTATGGATAGAAAAGGGAAATGCTAAATTAGTCCTCAAATTTATAATGTACTAATATATAAATGATAACCATAAGAGAAACTACTGATTTGAATATTTTTTTGAGGTACACAAAATATACTGCTCTTATTCTACCATTTAATGTTACTAAAATAAGGATTATTATTTCCTGTTTGGAAAACAGCTGTTAAGAATTTATTAAATTTGTGTGCTGTGCTTCTAGGACTTGGCAGGGTTCTATGGGGGCAGGAGTGTGTTGGGCCGTCTTCATCACTGCACGGTACACCTACATAGATAAATTGGTGGTTGACATGTGGTAGATGACCAGCAAATGTTTGTTAAATGAATTAATAAAAAATACATGAACAAGTGAAGCAGTGAGTGAATAGATACTCTCTTTCCTTACCTTTTCATGCGTCACTAACCGGGTGTTTTGTAGATGATAAAACTGAAATTTAGAAATGTTAAGTGACTTTCCAGATATAATAAAGTTTGATCATATGAACTGAGAGTTTGGTTTTAAAAAATATTTTGGACTATATATATATACATATGTAATATGTATATTTCATATTTTGAGGATGGGATGCAAGCCTAAATAAAATTCATTTATATTTCCTATATACCTAGTGTTAGATATTGTTTCATTACTATAGCAAAGTACCTGAGATAATCAACTTATAAAGAGAAAAGGGTTGTTTGACTCATAGTTGTGGAGTTTCCAGTCCTTGATATGTTGGTGTCATTGTTTTGTGCCTGTGGCAAGGAGGGACATCATGACAGAAACATGATGCAACAAAACCACTCACCTGGTCAGGCTGCAAAAAAGATGAGGGTACTGCTATCCCCAAAACCCCTTCAAATGTATGACCTGCAATGGTTAATCTTGATTGTTACTTTGATTAAAAAAATGCCTAAGAAATTAGTAACTCACACATCTGGTATGTCTGTGAAGGAGTTTCCAAAGGTGACTGGGATGTAGGACAACACTTGATGGGGCCACTGTCCCTGATTGTGGGCAGCACCATGATTCATTAGGTTGGGGCCATACTTTTCCCTCTCTGCTTGTTTCCTGGCTGCCGTCATGTGAAGCATTCTCTGTTGGAGACCACTACCCAGCAGCTCTGAGCAGGGCTTAAAATTAACTAATTGGCTTTCTATGTTTATTTGTGAGGCTGCCCTAGGCCTCGGTCCCTTGCCTGGTGATAGGAGCTGATTCATAGTAAGTGAACCTCTATGAATCACTGGTCCTGGCTGAGGCCTGTAGTGACCTGTGAGGCCAGAGATACCTCAAAGGGCAAGATAAGGCCACAGCTGTGGACACTTGGCTCAAACATCAATTAAGTGGATAGAGACTGCAGCTGTAGGAATTATTCCTACAGTCTCACTCCTACCATGTCTTCATGATAAGACAGTTCTACTGAATTGACTTGATTCATTACATGGAGATGTCCTTGAAGTGACTCCCAAGGTCCTGCTCATTGCCTGTACTTTCCTCAGTTTCCCTGCCCCTTGTTGTTGGACCTATTAAAAGGGGGGCAGTCCAGAAAAGTCTTTATCTTAGCCCTTGGAGTCTCGAGTTCAGCTAAAGGGTTTTGACCCTCCTGGAGCCCTAAAAATCATACCAAATGTCTCATTTTATTTAAACCTCCACTGTACACTCATTTGGGAGATCAGGGATCTAGGTCAGGACTGATAATTCTCCTGCTTTGCTGCATGATTTACAGCAATGGAGACAGGTGACCATGGACTGAAACCTCTGAACTGTGATCCAGAAATAAACCTTCCCTCCTTTAAAATGTTTTTCTCAAGCTTGTTGCAGAGATGGAAAGCTGATTTTTTTTTATATCCCCAGTGACCTAAAGATCTCTCAGGTCCTACCTCTTAAAGGTTCACTACCTAACTATAGGGCCATACTTGGAGACTAGTTCTTTAACACACGGCCCTTTGGGAGATAGTCAAGATCCAAACTATAACATACTTTATACTCCTTAGTCTGAAGGGATTTTATAGACTATTTGAAATAATTTTGTGCCTGAAACATGCCTGTGTCATGTTGTGAAATTTTGTACTTGTGGCATCATATCAGCACTCAAAAGGTTGAGATTTTGCTGCATTTTGGATTTTCTGATCAGTGATATTCAACCTGTGTGGGTAATACATGATAGCTGAGTTAAAACCTCAGTCACTTTCTGTGTTGATACAGAGATGCTAACTCTAATGTCATATAGGTTCTCATCTTTGGTTATATATTAGAGCTAGAATTTTTTCTAAAACCACCAGAGGCTGGATTCCATCCAGTCCAATTAAATCAGAGTTACTGTATTCGGCCTTATACATTTTTTAGATGTTTCTTATTATTTTAATGTCAGCTAGATTTGTGTTCACAATGACCACAATCTTGATATTGTCAGAATAGAGATAATATTGTTGAAATATGCTTTAGCCTTCAAATACCACTATTTAAAATTTTTAATTTGTCTTTTCATATAATGAATTTGAGTTGGAACAATTTAGCACTGGGCTGGACAGCTGGGCAGTCAATAAAGCCTGTTCACTCAGGCTCACTGGCTCTGTTATCTACCAGTTTAGGGCAGAAGAGTTCAAAGAAGTTTCCACAAAATTACCAATTTGTATACATCTCAACCTGATTTTCTCTTTCTTTGCCTTCTTCCTTTCTTCTTTTAAAGAAAAACTATTCTCAAATTTGTTAAAGTAGTAAGGAAGACTCCATTCAACAGGAGAGAGATTGGCCTTAACTTTAAATATAACCAGGACAATTGAGGATTTATAGCTAACAAGCAGAGCAAGTGTGTCAATGGATGGAAAATTACTAAGAATAACATCAAGGATGGGCAGAGGCTTGTTAAATTGGTCTAACATGTTCCTTCTAAAGAAAGGTCAAAGTTTTAGACATTGAGGGTGGAAAATGAAGAACTTGATCAGATATTAAGGATGGGGGATTTTCCTTAAACTGACTCAGCTGGATTCTTGCTAAATGCATGCAAAAGTTAAGAAGAGGGCTCAGAGGACCTAACCAAATTTTGGTCAAATTTGTTCTTCATCTCTTTTCCTCCTCCTCCCTCTTTTCCTCTTCCCTTCTTTTCCGTTCCTCTCTTCCTTCTTTCCCTTCCTTCCTCCCTCCCTCTCTCTTCTTTTTTTCCCCTTCCTCTTTCCTTTCTTCTTGTAGTCCTTACTGTTCAAATCTGAGAAGAAAGACATAAAATCTTTCCCTAATTTAGTGAAATTCCTTCTGAAAGTCAAACCCATAGATAATAACCCTAAGAATGCCAGTGACCAGTTGACATGGGTGTTCTTCTCCTGCATTGACCATCTTCCCCTAACTCATAATTACAACTGAAGCTGTTGGTCCAAAGTTACTCTTTGTTCTTGACAAGTCAAAATCTCCAATATGCTTGTTTATAGTAAACACCTGGAAAATCTGTGAAAAAGAAAATGGGTTTACCAGATATAAATCCATAGGGGAGAGAATATGAACTTGTATTTTTTCATCCATTCTTTGGTAATATAACTATAACTTGGGCGTTTTCAAATGTGACCTCTAGGCCCGCAGCCTCAGTATAACCTGGGAACTTGTTACACATGTATACTTTTGATGTCCTCCAGAACTGTTAAACCAGAAACTCTAGGGTAGGTTGGAGAAATCAGTATTTTAGTAAGCTTTCCAGGTGTGCATTGAGAATCACTGATAAAAGGGAATAGCTTTGTGTTGGGCTCCAGGGAGATAAGTTCAGTGCAGACAATTTCTGAGACTCCAAGGGTTAAAACAAAAGCAAAGTGGCATTCCAGCAGTGGTTTTAGGAAGTGAGTGCCTGGGTAAGAAAAAAGCAGCTGAGCTGGAAGGAGAGCAGTGAAACCTACCTAGACTCTTCTGTCTAGATCTGAGGAGCCTCCAAGTGTTTTCACCTCTGTAACTCAGCTGAGTACAGTAAAATGGTGACAATTTAAAAATGGGTTGAAACTAATGAAGAGGATTATCTCTTGAGCATGAGTGATCCCAAGTATGGATATAGAAATCAGCAAGGCCTGCATATCCCTAGTGCAGAATTTTAACAGGAGTGGTAGTGAGGAGAAAGATTCTGTGACATTTTTGATGAGAACTCTAAAGTGCTTCCTTTTTCACCATATAAAGACTGGTGCAACATGGAGCTTTTCCCCTCAGGTATGTTGGCTTAGAGAAACATATTAGATAATGAATTATTCAGAGTCATTTCCTAGGCCGGGGAGCAGCACACCTGTCTGAGATGCTTATAGATTTGATTAGATAACAGTTGTCACCTGCATCAGCTGCAGGTAACTCCTGACAAGAATTGCATTTCTCTGTAGGTAGTGGAACCAAGTGATCCAAATTTCGTGGGGTTGTTGAAGAGGTTTGCAAGTGTGTCATGCCTAAGAGGCTGTATGGCAGTTTTAAATATAATTAGACTATTTGCAATCACTGTTTTCTGATCTTCTTTTCAAAGTTCCTAAATGGGAATATGAAATAGTGTAGCAGAAATAGGTCAGTTCTAATCAAAGTATAATGGATCTGTAGTTTCATTGATAAATTCCAGTGAATGCTTTATCTTTTCCCTCTTTCTGTCTGTCTTTGGGAGAAGCCCTTGAACTGTAGATACAGAATGAGTCAAATATTTTTCTCTGCCAAAATCTTGTCTTCATATACCTAACTAGTTGTACACAGGAGATTTTCCATTTGCTTAAAATGCCATTTATTTTAGAAAGATTTACATCTTCAGTAACATAATCTTCTGGAATTGTTTTAAAATATATGTCCTCCAGAAAAAGCACAATATTTTTTCCCCTATGTTAAAGTAGGAACATTTGTGATTTTGCTTTTAGCATAGTCATTGAGAAGGGAAAATGTTTTCAGAGACAGAGTATTTTGGGTTCAAATCCAGTTCTGGAAGACCTAATAGGTGGTGCATAGTTTTTTCAGATAGTGTTAGTAGCTACTTAAAATGATAAAATAATACTAGCAGAGTATTTTTCCTTAGTATTAATACATTATTTATAAAAGTTAGTTTAAAACATTAGTTTAAAAGTTGGTAAAAGGAAGCCCTTGATGGAGATTCAGGAAAGTGGGCTCTAAAATCTATATAATTTCACTTCACTCCATAGTTTTGTTGTCCATGATGGAAAGGATTTGAATCTGATGATTTCTAAGTGCTACTTCAATTTTTGAAACTTAAAGCCAGGGAAATAGCTCAGCAGCTTAAGCATCTGTTTGCCAAGTGCGAGGCTGTGAGTTCAATCCCCGGTACCTAAAAAAAAAAAAAAAAAAAAAAAAGAAACTTGAGATTCTATTGGGTCCAGACCTATTTTGAGGGAAGTAAATATGGAACTAGGTATTTCTACTAATGTGTTCTTTTCTCACCCTTACCTTCATTTTTCTTACTCCCACTCCTTATTGCTATCTTCATATTAATACATTTCTATTTCTTCTTAATGTGTCATCCTAAAACTTGTGCTATCAGAGACAAGAGGCTTTTATTCTTTTTTTTAATTTTGAAGATAGTTAAATACAACAAAATAAGACAAAACAAAGCCAATCAAAACAATGCAGTGAAATTGGTACAGAACTTCAGGACAGGATACTGGGATAACAGCAATAGGTACCATAGTATATCTCGTTATCTTCACAATAGTTGTCCATTCAATCAGGTATAGCAAAATCAAACCAAAACCAGGACATTATAAAACCTATCAAACAGAATTTTGAATAGAGCAAGACAATTGATCAGAACAAGGCAAAACAGTAAAAACAATATTTGCCTTCAAAGAGAAGATAGAAGGAAATCTCCCATATTTGCTATACTGCATATGGTCATCCTCCCAAGAGATGCTCAGACCTCTGGCCTCAGGTCAGCATAATCAACCCAAAGATATAAGCATTTCGATGCTTTATGTGCCTTAGTTGCTATCAACTCTGGTTGTCCTCAACACCATTCAACTGCTAAATGTTGGGTGGGCGGAATGGGACGTTTGATTCTCAGCTCACTGGCTTGGGTGGGTGGAATGGGATGTTTGATTCTCAGCTCACTGGCTTGCTGGCTGCTTACTTGCTCCACCACTTACCAGGAGGAAGGACTCACTGCTTTCTTGTTCAGTTCCCCAAGTTCCAACATGGCTGGATCTTGGGAGATGCTGACTTGTTCTGATGCTTTTATTCTTAAACGAATTTGCCCAGTAACTCCTTGTTACCAAGCCACTAATATCCACATTGGAATGTTGTACATTGGAACCACAATGGAATAGCCATGGTCAGATATTAGGGAGATAACCAACATTTGGGTCAAATGGAGCCAGATATCACTGAATTAGCATTCACTAGATGAACAGAGCATATTTTACAAAGTAGGCTTTACCATGGCCATCTGCAGAATCAGATGAGGAAGAATGCAAAAGGACCGTTTGTGCACTGGAGAACCAAAGGATTCAATCAAAAGCTAAAGGCATGGAGCTCATTTCGGAATCCCACAAAACTCCATTATTAGCAAGGCAAGGGATCTGAGCTGGAAGCCTAGGGATGGACATCCAAAGATGATGGTGAAGACTGGAGCTCTGAAAAAGCAGAAGCAAAGCTTCCTTCTTCTTTCCCTTTTTATTCCATCCAGACTACAAGCCTATTGGTTGGTGCCACCCACACGAAAGCGTCTCTATCTTCAGTAAGTCAATCATCTAGATACACCAAGAAATGTGCTAATCTGCTAAGCGTTTCTCATTCACACTGACACTGAAACTATCTATCACACTGAGCCTTTTGGATTTATGTCAGGAATGGATGATAAGGGACTGGTTGATTTAGTAAGGAAATTTCAAATAGAGCTTAGAATTCTGAAGTCAATTTTAGTTCTTGGTTGAAAGATAAACATTCGATTTCCACTATTCTGAGAGAAAGGAAAAAAATATCCATCAGTTATACAGTGCCTTCTCAACAATAAGCTATAAGGGCATTGTAGGATTTTCATGTTTAAATCTGAGTCATTTACAAATAGAAAAACAGCTGCAGATAGTTGGCTAAATTGTCAAAGCTACTAACAATAAGTAGAAGAAATAAAATGATTTTGAAGGATAATGTTATATCACTTTAAAGTAGCAAGTTAAATAGCATGTGAATTAGTTATGTGTCTATATATGAGACTAGAGGTGATGAGAGGTAGTGGGGGCCGTATCTAAACAGTGAGAGGTTAAATTGGTGGCTACATTTTCACTATACCAAAGTCAACTTTGGAAAAGATGAGAATAAATGTTAGAATTTATGACAAAGACAAAAATTAGAGAAATGTCACAATTGGAAACAGTGAACTGACACTAGTTGACAAAATAATTTGGCTGATGAATTTTACTGAAAAAAAGTGACAGAGAAGGTGGTTCTATTTTTCTGCCAGAAATTGCCTTGTGATGAAGTTGACTCACTTTCCCAGTTCTCTTATCCTAAGCTTCTTACTCAGATTCTGACTCCCTTTTATTCCCTGTGTTGAAAGGTCAGCTCTGCCTTCAGTTCAAAAGTGAGTCAAGAGAGAATTAAGTAGCAATTCTGGGAGATAAAAACATTGAGAAATATTGCCTCAGACTAAAAAATTGCCCCCAGATTTTTCTCAAGTACTGCAGACATGAGAGCAGGAAATTGCTCTGTGCCATTTCTGGGGCTCACTGCTATTAGAGGCAGATGATAAACCTCACCAAATTGGCACACCACGCAACCAGCTGGAGCAGATAGACATAGCTTGCCCTTTTCAAAACAGAACCGACATGTCAACAAGCTGATTGCAGCAAAGTCAAACCCTCCCATCAAGCTCTCTTTCTGGAGCCCACTGTTGAATGGAGTAAATATAAATATGTACGTGAACATATGTCATATTCCTTTGCTTACATCCCTCCAGAAAGGGGCATAGGAGATCTGAGAGGTTTAAGCTTCTTCTTTCCTGTTTCACTGGAAGAATCTCAAATTACCCTGAGTTTTAGACAGATTTGGAGTTCCAAACTCTCATGAGTTTTAATCTTAGTTCTAATGTTTGTTTATTAGCTGCAAAATCTAAGCAGATACCTTTACTTCCTACCCTTCATTGGAAGGATAAGATGTTGATTACATTTTTAGTAATCTCTCTCCATTTTAAGTTTTTTGCTTGGTTTTTCTTTTGGTTTTGATAATTGGATCTATTTTGGTAAATATAAGAGAGGGAATTGAGAAAGGGAGAGAACCTAGAGAAAAAAAATAGCACAATTAAAAGTTTAAATAAAGTGAAAAAGAAAGAAGGTTGAAGGAAAGGGGAAAGGGAAAGAGTAATAGGGATTTAGAATTTGAGAAAATCCCAGGAGAAAGTCTAGAGGGGCCATTGAGTCCTGATAACAGAAAGTGGTGGTGGGAAGTTTGAGAGGTGACTATGAATTATTCATCCCTTTCAGCATTAAAAAGAGAGATATGCATGCAGAGAATAGATTCTCTTTATAACTACCAAGATTAATTTTATTATCAGACAAAGCAAAGAGTGAACTTCAGGGCCCACATTTTATATGGAGATTATACATACATGAGTTTCTTTTGGCTTAATAGTTTTAAAGCAGGGTACTTGTATTCTTACTTTATATATCATAACTTTGGGTGATGGAGGTCAGGTTTCGAGTCCAGGTCTGTCTAAATATCAATCCTTGCTCTTCTCGATATGCTATAAACCACTTGGGTTCCAAAACAAGGTATGCAATAAAGATAAATAATCATTTTAAGAAACAGAAATTGTTCTATAGGGAAACTTTTTGCCTTGTCAAATTGTGGCGGGTAAAGGTTCAGTTGTTGACCAGGATTGAGTCATTGCCAGACCTTCTTTCATCAGTGCACACATTCATTTAGTTGGTAATTGGTTATGGATGATGCACACTTGGAGGAGCTGAGGAACAAATATAAATTAAAAAAAAAGAGACGTGAACTGTGTTCTCATAGAGGTTTAGCCTTTGGAGGAGATGGGCGTTCATCAGCTAGCAATCAATTCATACATACACAGAGGCCAAATTACATGAAAGAAAGGAATATAGTTTTCTTGGAGCATAAACTGAAGTATGTAACTTGAGATTTAAAATCAGAGAAAGATGTGAGGGTGAGCACTGGCTTTTTCCACAATCTGGAATGCTGTCACCTGTCTCATTCAAGATACCTATTGATTGCCTATCTTGATCACTGTATTCAGTGCTTCAATAATGTCAGGCACAGAGTAGACACAATTCCTGTATTTGGGTAACTTATATTCCTGTGGATGAGATGGACAATAAGTGACAAATGACTTACAGTACATGGGTTCGGGTGTTGATGAATGAGATGAGGGAAAATGAGGAGGAAGGGTAACCAAGGGTGTTATATTTTTGACAGAATGTTTGGATAATATACCCAAGAAGGTGACACTGAAAGAGATACCTGAATAAAGGCTAGAAATAAACTGTATAATAAAAGGGGGGGATAGGGTTGGGCAGAGAATACTTCAAGCCAAATGAGAGCACAACTAAAGCCCCTAAGACAAGTATATTCTTAGTGAGTGACTTAGGGGTAAAGCTACAGAAAATGAAATAGGAAAAATGGTCAAAGGCTGCATTATAAACATTGGCCAATATTTTGATCTTATTCTTGATGTGATGGGAAACAATTGGGCACTTCTGAGCAAGGGCTTCATTTTGATCTAGCACATGCATACAGAAATGTGTGGAAGTATATCTATATAGAAATACATGTACAGAGAGGAAGTGACTCTGATGGCTTTTTGAAGAATATATTGAAGGGGAATAGGAGAAAGTGAAAGGAGGGAGAAAGTTAGGAGCTGTTGCTATAAGACACATGAAATATACTGATGGTTTTGTTTTTGACAAGGGTGGTTTTAGAAAAATGAAATGTCCAAAGCATAGTGTGTAAAGCTGTATCTATGCATGCAAATTTTAATTCCAACAATTCCAACAGTACACAGGGGAATCATGTGTGCATCATTGGGCTTTTCTAGGAATAAAAGCCATTATTTCCATCATTGGGCACACTCTACCAATTGGTATACATTAAAATATCTTAGATCAAATTTGTACCCCTATGGCGTAATGTCAATGATGAAGGGAAAGGACCTCATTTTGTCATCTTTTAAAATATCAAGTTGTATTAAAGAAAACACTTTTCTCAATCACCAGTGAAGATTGGAAGAATGAGTGACATCTTGATGTCTTTTCTTTGATAAGTCTTCTCCCTTGGCAGCTTCCAGTGTACTTTTATGAATAAGCTTCAATTTATCTTTTACAGAGTGGATTGTGTCTTGGAGCCAGGAGAGCTGTATTTAAAAGTGTGTTTCTAGCTTGAGATTCTCAAAGGAGCAGAAAAGAAAAGACCAGAACACTGTCCTGAATGTTTGGAGGAATCAGATGGGGGTGAGCCATGAAATGTAACTGTTGTCATCAAACCCCTTGCATGTAAGCTTCCAAAATGCTGCTTATATTTAGTCATTTGCTTGCTCTTTATAACAACTTGATGTGATAATTGGGGCAAGAATGTTTGGTTAAATTTTACTGGTGAATAAAATGAAGTCAAAAGAGATGACCTAAAATTATAAATGTGAAATCCTTTGTATAATGACAGGTACATTGAAAGTTCTTACTACTGCTGGCCACTATCTATACATAAATTTAACTTTCCTACCCTTTTGGCTACTGCTGATATATAAATAGACACATGCATTTTTGTAAGTGTATAAAATTATAGTAATTTACATTTGTATATTTTATTAGTGGAATCTTAAAAAGTTGAACTCATAGAATAGAGAGTAGAGGGGTGGTTGTCAGGAGCTGGAGCTAAGTGGAGTTAATTAACATATGCAATACCTCACATGCTTTCCTGTTGGGAACATTAAGAATTGCACCCAGGCTCTCTTTAAGAGAGAAATTTTAAAGAATAAAATGCATTTTTATTTAGTTACTTTTAGAGTTTAGACCTAAAATGTTTTCCTCAAAACTCATGTGTTCAGAGTTGGGGCTTTTGGAAGATAACTGGATCATGAGGGTGCTATACATATTGGTGGATTAACTAATAACTGAATGTACTGTTTGGAGGTGAGGCCTAGTCAGAAGAGATGGGTCAGCAGGGATGTGCCCTGGGAGTATTCTTGGACTCAGTTATTCCTTTCTCTTCTTGCCTATCATGGATTTAACACTTTTCTTCTGCCTGCTGTTCCACCATGACATTTCTGCCTTGGCATTAGCCAGCCATGGACTGAGACCTCTGAAACTGTGAGCCAAGATAATCCTCTCTGCCTTTAAACTGTGGGTATCAGACATTTTGATAGGAAAGTTACTAATAAAATCACTACATTTTAGAGTAGATCTTTTTGATAGTCCTCCTAACTGAAATTTTACATCATCAACAAACATGTTCTCAGCACAAGTTCCTCTCAAACCAAGCCTCTGCTAATGTCCATTCTATTTTTGCTCTTTTTTTATTTTAAAGAGGAAAATAAAACAGAATAAAATCAATCAAAACAAATGAGTAGGTGAGAGAAGTCAAAATGGTTGACCAGTGAGCAACAAAATACAAAGCCTCCCAGGAGAAACAACTCATATGCCAGAATAAAACACCCTGGAGAGATCTAGACAGAGGGAGATGGATCCTCTTGACACAGGAAGAAATTAAAACATAAAAAAGCTTGTCAAATACGTTGGGACTACAACTGGAACAGCTAAAAATTACGGGACACAGCGTTTTCTCTGTGAACTGCCAAGTTTGCGCTGGCCTGAATTTGCGCCAGCTTGAATCTGCACTGGCCAACAAAACCACCTAAACTCGTTCTTGCCACCACTCACAGGAAGCACAGCAGCACTGAAGTAGGGGGTTGGTGAGCCTAATGGAGAGCGGAGCCGGTGAAGGGACTTTCATTAATCCACAGTCAGTGCTGGGAAAGAGACCACCTCCAAAGGAAGGGTGTGACCAAATGGGTGACATGTTGGAATTGGGTAGGAGGAGCCTGAACTGGGAGTGACAGTGACTTCAGTTGTTTGCTCTCTCTCAGAGCAGATTCATGGGATTTGCTTGGACTGGGTCATGCCCCTGGCTGGGACCTGATGAACCCTCCCAAATAGATTCCCTGCACCTAGCATGCACTAACTGGGTGAAGACCCCTGAAATTTGGCTGGCCCAGTGGGGAGGGGCAGGCATATGTAGCCACTGCTTATACCTCAGTGACAAGAGCAGTCAGGAGAGGGCAGAGGTCCCTCACCAACATGCTTCAGAGGAACTGTGGCTGACAGAGAAGGGGGCTGGGACCTGCACTGTAACCTGTGTGGAGGAAGCCAGGACCATGACAGGAGAGAGAGGCAGGAGGAGGCCCCCAGCCCAGAACCCTGAGAGCCCTGATCCAGGAGAAGGAAAAATGAGGGAGACTGAGGGCAGCAAACACACAACATCAGACATGGCTTCAATGGACATTAAGAGATATCTTTGGGACCTTGTAGGTGAGCTCAAAACTGAAATATTAAATCAGGTAAAGCAAGATATGAGTAGAGTAAGAAAAGAAATTCTCAGGAAGCATCTCTCAGGAAGATACAGACAGAAGAAGGGAGGAACACAAAAAAAGGAGAGAAACATTTGATAAAGAATATAAAGAAAATATAGAATACATGAAGCAGATTCAAAGAGACTACCAGGAAATTAACAACTCCATTGAAAGCTGGAAAAATCCCTTAAAAGAAACTAAGGATGGACTATCAAAACTTGAAGACAAGTTTGCAATGTGTGATCATGAAAGCAAAGATCTCTTAAAAATAACAAGGAAATAGGCAATAACAATACAAAGGCTAGATGATGACAAGAGAATCTACTATTTAAGAATAAGAAATGTGAATGAAGAAGCAGGAATACATACAGGTGAACTACAAAGGCTATTCATGGAAATAATTAAGGAAAACTTCCCAAGCATGGGAAAAGAAAATGACATTTGGTTATGTGAGGCATACAGAACTCCAGCCACCTACAACCAAAACAGATCTACATCCAGACATATAATAATCAAGATACCAGAAATTCAATATAAAAACAGAATATTAAAAGCCATCAGAGAAAAGAAACGGATTACCTATAAAGGTAAGCCCATCAGAATCACAGCTGACTTCTCGACACAGACCATCAGATCAAGAAGAGCTTGCAGTGAAGTATTCTGAGCCCTGAAAGAAAATAAATTCCAGCCCAGATTGATATACCCTGCAAAACTGTCACTAGAAATTAATGGAGAAACATGATGCTTCCATGACAAAGAGGAACTGGGGGAGTTTGTGACCACCAATCCAATCCTACAGAGAATACTGAGGGACATTCTAGATAGAGAGAGAAAAAAATACCAAGATTTTAGGAACAGTGGCAGAAAGGCCTCAATGAGTGGGGCAGGCAGTAGAATGAAGGAGAAAACTAGCATAGCATAAATGAGGCAAAGAAGGATACCTAGAATCTCTGACATAAATGGCCTTGAAACACTATATTGTTAATAGTGCACCAGGATTTAAAACACACATTACTCACACAACTCTGCTTAGATATATTATATTCTGTTCCAGTCATTCTACCTGTACTAGATTTGAGGGCACAGACAGTAATCCTGAAAATAACAGGATATAGTAGGGTAATCATCCTTAATTTCCTATTAACTTAATCTAAAGCTCTGTATAACCTACACTGTTTTACCATGACTGATCATAATTGAATCTGGTCTGTTAGATTGCTGTTTTGTATTGATAGGTTTAATTCAAAGCTGTTATGATTGATAGTATCAAGTCTGAGAGTATAGGCAACTGTACTTAAGATGATAAGATTCACTAGAATATCCACTCCGGTTTGATTATTACCTGCCTTTGAAGTGTTATACTGTCTACAGTGTTTTATTTTTACTAATATTGTTATGTACTGCTATATTCAATTATACTGTTATATTCAATTATGCCTGATGATATAGACATTCATTCTATTGAAGATAATAAGAAACAACACAGGAATCATTGTAGATCACCTTGTACTGTGGTTTTATATGACTTTTTGGTTTCATGTTTTTATAGGAATTTGCTTTGTTTTGTCTTGCTATGTTTTGTTTTTCCCTCTAATACAGAAAGGATAGAAATACATGTAGAGATTCATGCATGCATAGCTGTTTACACTCTCACTGTTTGACTATCTACTTTGTATGCTTTAATTTTGTAATTTGAACAACTATTTCTAAGAGGCCACTATGTAATTTATCAACTAGTGATTTCTTATTGTTTATCTTTTTTTTGAAATTCTGTATTATCTCTAGCCTTTACATGCTCTTGTTAATCTTTAAATAAAAAAAAATTTAAAAAATGTAAAAGGAGGAACAGAAAGTGCTCTAAAGGATATAACTGCATTTAAGTATGTAGGATTGATAACCACGTTGCTAAGTTGTTATTGCATCATTGAACTTCTTTGCAGCCTCACTGTTTTAATGTCCCCTCTATTATGCTTTAACTTTGTAACTTGAACAACTATGTCTAAGAAGACAATATGTAATTTATCAACTAGTGATTTCTTACTGTTTATTTTTTTTCTGAAATTCTGTATTGTTTGTACCCCTTTTTCTGTTTTGCTTTTTTCCTCTTTAAATAAAATTAAAAAAAAAACAAATGAGTATAAGTGATACAGGACTTCAGAACCTTACAAAATCAACAATAGTTACCATAATGCCTTTTGTTGTCTTTCAAATAGCTGCAGATACCTTTGGACATAGTAAAAAATCAAACAAAATAGAATAGAATGGAAACAATAAAAACAAAATAATGAATGCAATAAAGGACTTCAAAACAAGTCAATAGTAAATCCAAAATGGCTGCCATAATATGTCTTGCTATCTTTTAAATAGCTTCTCATGGCATCAGATTTAACATAATCTAACAAAACAAAAGAGAATAAAACCCGACCCACCAAAACCATGAAAATGATGTTTTCTAGGTGGGGATCACTTTCTTGGGAGGTTTTATTTTTTCCCTCTGCACTCTGTGAATTGTGCTGACTCATGGAGAGAGGCTTGGGTCTGGCTTTCCCCACTCTGGCAGTGGCCCGCCCATGATGCTGGTTTCCAGGTGGGGATCATCTCCTGGTGAGGCCTGGTTCTCTCCCTCCTGTTTGTGAAGCCATTCAATTTTGTACTTCTGTGAGTTTGACTTTTTAAGATTTCATATGTAAATAAGATCATGCAATATTTGTTTTTCTGTGCTTGTTTCAATGTTTTCCATTTCCATTAGAATTGCAGATGACAAGATTTTGTTCTTTGAAAGTCTGAACAGTATTCCATTGTGTGTATACCATATTTTAGGTCATCTGTTGATAGATATTTAGAATGATACCACATCTTGGCTTAAGATAGTCTCATAATGAGTATTGGAGTGCAGCTGCCTCTTCCATATACTTATTTTATTTCTTTGTATATATATCTAGTACTGGGATTGCTAGATCATATTGTAGTTCTATTTTTAATTTTTTTGAGAAACTTTCATATTTTTTCCAGAATGGTTATACTAATGCACATTCCTATTATCAGTGTACAATGGTTCACTTTTATTTCTATCTTGGAGTGAAATGATATTTTATTGTGGTTTGGATTTGCATTTATTTCATAACTAGTGACATTGAACATTTTTTTTGTTTGTTTGTGTGTACCTGTTGACCATTTATATGCCTTTTGAGAAATGTCTGATCAGATCATTAACTTATTTTAAAAATTGGGTTGATTTCTTACTGTTCAGTAATTTGATTTTGGATGTTAACCCCTTACTAGCTATCTTGGAAATATGTTCTCCTATCCTGTGAGTTGTCTCTTCATTCTGATGATTGTTTTCTTAAATGTATGGAAACTTTTAGTTTGATATAATCCCAATTATCTATTTTTACTTTTGTTCTCTATGCTTTTGAGTTCATGGTGGCACATGCCTGCAATCCTAGTACTCTGGGAGGTTGAGGCAGGAGGGCCACAAATTTGATCCTACCCTTTACAGTTTAGTGACCTGTTTAGTGAGATATTGTCTCAAAACAAAAAATAAAGGGTTGGGGCTGTGGCTCTGGTATCAACCAAAGACCTTGGTTTTGACCTCCAGTACTGCAAAAGAAAAAGCAAATCATCACTCAGACCAATTTTATAGAGCTTCCTCCTTTTTAAAATAGTTGTTTTTCTTGTTCAGTTTTTACATTTAAGTCTTTAGCCCACTTTGAGTTATTTCTTGCATGCGTTGAGAAATTAGGGCCTAGTTTAATTTTTTTTCATATGAATATTCAAATTGTTCTATCTTTTGAGTTATAATGAAGAATAGTTTGGAAAGTACTTATTATGTGTGGTATTACCAGGAATTATGTGTAGTGGCATCAGATACCTGGTAAGTGTCCTGGGTATACATCAGTGTTGGAGAACTTGCTAGTTTATTCCTCTTAAATGATCATGCTAGTGCCTTACTGCTGTATGGCCTATTTAGATTCCTGACCATCTTTTAAGTATGAGAAAATAATTATTTTTTGCTGCTATCAGGTTTGTTTATTCATTTTAAAGTCTTTATTGAGTTAATTATCATGAACAGAATAACAACCAGACTAACAGACCAAAAAACATATACAACACAGGACACACTTATACTAATTCAAAGTATACTTTCAGGTATATTGGTCATACAAGATTACAATAGCTTCTCTCTTTTTCACTATAGTCTGTCTTTTATTTTATACTTTATTGGTGTTGAGGTCAGGGAGCTAAAGGGATATTTTTGAGGGTGAGATCCCCAGAGAAAAGAAAGCACAGAGAATTAACATCAGCAATAGTAAGCAAGCATCTTTATTGTTCAGCCTGTATATATTGGCCGTTATCAAGGTAAACATTCCTGTGTACTGTCCTAACTATGTAGCACATGTGTGGCTGTCTGTGCTAAGTCATGCTTATATGTGCCTGCTCTAGACAGTGGGGATCATGTCCTCATGCATCCTCAGATGTTCTAGGCTTTTAGCCATTTGCTGTGGCTCTCCACAATTGGGTTTCTCATATAAGAGAAATCATGTGATATTTAAGCTTGTGCATCTGATTTACTTTACTTAACCCTGTGGTCTCAAGGTGTACTCATTTTTCTACAAATGACTCAAGATTATCCTTCTTCATAGAGTAGTACTCTATTGTATGTAAATGGATAAATGTTATTTATCCATTTATCTTCTAATTCTTTCTCATTTTAAGCTTGGCTCTGTATTTTGTTAGTTTTATGAGGTGTAGTGTCTTTCCAACAAATCTTTTTTTAATATATAAATTAGGGAGATTTACAAGATGGCCAACTGAGTGGTGGCATGATAAGAGAGCCTCTCTGAGAAAAAAAAAATAAAAACAACTCAGATGCTGGAATCTTGCAACATGGAGAAAGCAAGACAAAAGGAGAGGAATTCTCATGACCCAGGAAGAAACTGAGGAAAAAGAAAAAGAAAAAAAAAAAAAAGAAAAAAGAAAGAAGAAAAGGAAGCATGGACAGAGGGCTGGAGCTGGGAAAGCCCTGATTGATGAAATGGCACGTCTTAAAGTCAGGTGACTCATGATTGAGCTGAGATCACAGCCCGGCCGAGAGTGGGGGTTGGTGAGCTCCAGACCCTCGGCTGGAGGAGGCGCTGAGACAGGGAGTGGAAACAGCCAGTTGAGCTGCACGAACTTTGGTGAGTGATGGGAACTGGAATCCCCAAACTTGGAGGACTGGCTGGGTGACATTTTGGAGTTGGGCAGGGCCAGCTTGAATCAAAACCCGAGGCAGCATCTGCTGATAACTCCTAGTCCAAAGCAGATTGGTGGGATCTGCTTGGGCAGGGCCATGTCCCTGGTTGAAACCCAATAGCCAGGGATGAGGCTTTTCTGGGCCAGTGGCATCCCCAGGGAACACACAAACTTGTTGAAGCATAAACTGGTTGGCTGGCATAGGGGGAGGAGCCAGCTCTCAGCCTGCAACTTGCAGATCTGCAGCGGACTGGGGGGTGGTACTTCCCTAGCAAGTGTGCTGCAGAA
The DNA here is from genome assembly GCA_004027455.1 of Hydrochoerus hydrochaeris. Classification (NCBI taxonomy): domain Eukaryota; kingdom Metazoa; phylum Chordata; class Mammalia; order Rodentia; family Hydrochaeridae; genus Hydrochoerus; species Hydrochoerus hydrochaeris. The sequence continues at coordinate 579 of PVLA01013077.1, read as the reverse complement.
AAACTGTAAGCAAAACGAAAGGCCCAGAGCCCTCTACCACCCACCTGTATGAAGGGGGCCAAAAACATGCCAAGACAGAGAAAGAGCAAAAGGTCCCCAACTGCAGAACCAGGGAAAGTGAGTCCAACAGAGGTAAATGCAGAGGAAGTTGAGAGCAGCAAACCTGTAATGTCAGAGGCAGCCTCATTGGAAATAAAGAAATATATCTGTGACCTCATCTTTGAATTTAAATCTGAAATTCTAACTCAGGTGAAGCAAGATATAAGAAGATTAATAAAAGAAGTTCTGGGTAATCCTCAAGTAGACACAAATGAAAGAATAGAGGAACCCAGAGAAAGGAGAGAAGCCTTTGATGAAGAATATAAACAAAATCTAGAATGTATGAAACAGATCCAAAGAGAATATCAGGAAATTAAAAACTCCATTGAAACCTGGCAAAACCTTTTAACAGAAACTAAAGACAAACTTTCAAAACTTGAAGATAGATTTGCAAAGTATGATCATGAAAGGAAGGATCTCTTAAAAATAACAAGGAACCAGGAAGCAATGATACAAAGGCTAGAAGATGACAAGAGGATT
>PVLA01013076.1:0-39377 GCA_004027455.1 Hydrochoerus hydrochaeris | reverse complement strand
TTTTTTTTATGAATTCTCTGCCTACCCCTATGTCTCCAAGACTTCTACCTACCTTGTCTTCCAGTAGATTTAGTGTTTCTGTTTTAATACTTAGGTCTTTGATTCATTTAGACTTTAGTTTTTGTGCATGGTGATAGGGTTGGATCTAGTTTCAGTCTTTGGCATGTAGAGAGCCAATTATTCCAACACCATTTATTAAAGAGGCTATCCTTCCAGTGAACATATTTAGCCCTTTGTCTTCTGCGCTATTCCAGGTGGCAGGGCTGGGATGGATTTTTGACTCTTAGCCCGTGCATCAGAAGGCTCACTGCTGCTTACCAGGGTGGTGAGCTGGCAGCTTGTTTTCCCAGCACCCCAAGTTCCAACATGGCATGGAGCTCAGGAAATGCGGATGTTTCTTGCTCTGGGGCAGCCATGGCTTGCCAGGCCAAAGCCACTTACCAGAGCAGTAAGCTGGCTCCCATCATCTTTAAACAGAAGGAAGACAATTCCAAGTCTCCCTTAATATCATTTCTCTGTTGCCTTCCTTACTATATTCCATCTTTTAGTCTAGCTTACCTTTCCCAAAGAGCTGTCTTCTTCTGCATTCTTCATTTTTTGACTTTCTCTTCACTGGTTCTCCCCACTCACCCATCTCTTAACCCACTGGTGTTCTCAAAGTTTCCTTGAGGATGCCACACCCAGCTTGCATGACTTCACCCCTGATCAACTTGGCAAATATCGATCTACCTTTTAAGCATGGCTTAATCTCAATTTCTTCATTAATAAGAACATTCTCAAATGTATATGAAAAATGGCAAAAATCTTACATATATATATATACATACATATACATATGCCATATTTATAGAAATATTTTTCTTGTAATATGCTTTATATATGTGTATTTAATTTCTTATTGATTAAGTTCAAATTAAGGAAGTATTAATTTTCACTATTGCCCTACTGCATTAGCAAAGATAAAAGGAATGAGTTCTCTTTTTTTTTAAGAGTAAGAAACTTTATTGAGGGAAAGTTCCTGCCTGAGAGGGATGGTGGGGAGACACCTAGAAAATAGGTGGCCCTAAGTAATAGGTTCTTGAAAATGTCATTTTATTCAACAATTTTCTAAGTGACAATTTATACATAAAGCCATTGTAATTATTGTTAATAGGTATTCTTAATAAAAATGAAATGATTATATTCTAAATGTCAATAATAAGCATCTTCCTATGATGAAAATATGGGTGATGTTTATTTTAATCTTTTGTACACCAGTTTTTTAATGAACACCAGTTTATTGTATTACAGAAGCACTTGCTTGATGTATATGTTACATAAATGAAGCACCTTTCCAACACAGTATAGAAGCGGCTTGTCTCAGCTTTAAGTTGTAATGAAGTTCTTCATTCAGCCAGCGAGGTTTTCACATATGAGATAAATCTGTTTTTGTGACATATGTGATTACATTTATTTACAAAATGTGTTGCATAAAAGTGTGAAGTACACTCTTTCTTATCTTAATGGTTTTTCTAAACAGTGCCTATTCCTTGAGATTGTTTTGCACTCCATTTTCCTGCAGTCTGCTTACTTTTCAAGTTGATAAACAGCAGTCCCCTCAGTTTGTGCTTGCTGCTTAGAAACAAATAAAATATTCCACAAAATTTCTCCATTCATGTTTTCATGTATTTAAATAGAACCTCCCCATAACCTTGGTATTGTCCTTACAGACTACTTCCCTATGAACATCCTCCTCAATGCACCCTTCACATCAGGGTTCCTCAGGCTGTAGATGAGTGGGCTCAGCAGGGGACTCATGACAGTGTTGAAGATGCCAATACCCTTGCCCTTGTCTGAGCCCAGTCTCATGCAGCTGAAGACACCTGTCCCATAGAAGAGGCCCCCAATGGTGAAGTGGGAGCCACATGTGGATAAGGCCTTCTTCCTGCCCTCAGCAGAGCAGATCCTCAGGACTGCAGCAACCACATGGGCATAGGACACAGTGATGAGAATTAATGGAGCCACACCCATAAATGCTGCACCTACAAAGAGCAACTGTTCATTCAGTTGGGTGGTGGAGCAGGAGAGCTGGAAGAGCTGAGGGAGGTCACAGTAGAAGTTATTGATCACTTTGGAGCCACAGAATTTCAGGGTAGACAAGGCAACAGTTTGGATCAATGCATGAATGAAGGAAAAGACACTTGACATGCCCACCAAGGCTTTCTGGATCCCCCAGCTCATGCGGGTGCTATAGGTGAGGGGCTGGCAGATGGCCAGGTACTGGTCATAGGCCATAACAGTCAGCAGGAAGCAGTCTGCTCCAGCCAGGAGGTGGAAGAAGCAGAGCTGTGACAGGCAGGCTCCATAGGGGATGCTCCTGGCATTGGACAGGAATTGCCTCAACAGGGCAGAAACTGTGATGGTGATGCACCCAACATCCAGCAGGGACAAGTTCCCCAGGAAGAAGTACATGGGGGTGTGGAGTTTGGGTTCAGTGAGGATGGCATCCAGGATGCTGAAATTGCCCCCAACAGTAGCTCCATAAGCAAGAAGGAAGATGACAAAGAGGATGGGCTGCAGGGCTGGAGAATCTGTTAGGCCCAGCAGGACAAGCGAGTCACAAATGAATCATTTTCTGGGATTCTCAATTCTATCTCTCTACTACCAGCACCACACTGAGCAATGTTCAATGAGTCTCAGTGGTGGCTAAAGCCAAAGAGATCATAATAACAACCACCAGGTGTAGTAATGTCAAGGGAGGCCTGCATGTCAGAACGTATATATAAAGGGAAAGAAAGGTAAATATTAAGATATAATAGAAATAGATTGATAAATATGACTTTCAGTATTTAAGAACAGACATTGGAGAGACTCAAACTGAGATAGAAAAAGTGCTACAAATTTCTTCAGATGAAGAACAAAAATTTGGGAACAAATCTGACATTTGAAAGTTAGAAGGAAAAGTGTTTTTGCTGAAGCCATAGTTCCATAAAGGAAATTAGAAGCTTTCACATGTTGGCAAGGCTATTGTCTCAGTATACAACATCCCAGAATGTAAAAATTGAACTCCAGAAGCAGGAGAAGGCAGAGTCCAACCTAAGTGCTTGCAATTTTCACATACATGTGTCCTGATATTAGTCATCCCTTGGTACCCTTAATGGGTTGGTTCAGGAATTCTCAGGTACCAAACTTACATGCTCCAGCCCTATATGCTAAATGGCATACCATTTTATAGGTTGAGGGCCACTGCCCTTCTTTCCATATGCATAAAATCACCTCTACATTAATTAAAATACATAGTATAATATACAAACCCTAACATAGTTGTTATCATGTATTATTTAGAGATTAGTGGCCAGAAAAAATATCCACACATGTCCAATACAGAAACAGATTTTTCTGAGCATATTCAGTCACGCATAATTGGATACATGATGTGGAACCCACAAATATGGAGAGTCAGGTCTAAGTGATGGCAGTGCTAAGTTGACTACTGTGGTTAAGACTAAATGATTGAAAGTGAATTCATGAACCTTAGTCTGAACTCCTCAGAAAAATAGGAAATTCAGTGAAAAATATTGAAATGAAACATGTGTTTAAGGACTTTTCCCACTACTGAACTGCACTGCCAACTCTTAAAATTTTGTACATAGTGTTCTGTGGCATTTCTCTGTATAGACTCTAGGAAACTTGAGCCCTCACATATGGATATTTTACTGAATAAGAAGAATGGAAGGAGAATTTTGAGCAGGATGAAAATTTATAGGCCAAGTTCCCAATTAGTGTCTTGGGCTGCTGTAGTGTTGACTCATTGGATCCCCAGCTGAGTGTTTTCAGAGCTGGATTGTTAGCTCTTCACACTTATGTCTTCTGATTCTCATAGATCATCTAAACCATGTGCTATCATGGGCCTGGTGACCAGCTAAGAGCCACAAGTGACCCACAAGCATAGCCACTTATATGATTTGTCCTCAGCACCAAAGTGATCACTCTCATGAAATACACAGGGATTTATCTTAATCTCTGGCTGAAAAATAAATACTAAGTCATTCACAAAAAGCCTGCCTCACAGAATAACGCTGGAGTTGGAGACCCCCAAGGCAAGGATTTGAGCCAAAGAAGACACTTTCTGATGAACAGTACCCTCAGGAACACATAGGGTCAGTTACTGTTGATGGTCCATTCTTCTGTATGGACAAGTTCTTACCTTTACCTGAAATGCAGATTTCCAGAGCTGAGCTTCCTTTCTTCTCAATGACCTGCCCCAGACTAAATTACTTTTCCCTGACCTTCCCTTCTCCCAGTAGGTAGAGCTTGAAAGCTTAGCCTTTTCTGGTTCTTGCCTCTCTGCATTCTTTCACTGTCAAGCACCCAAGTCCCGTTGGAGCATTTGCTGTGGGACAGAAAGTTCTTCTGGGGACAAGGGGTAAAGTTCACATGTGGAAGCCACACGGGGGGCACATAGTGAGGGTATGGGAATGGCACTCACCCAGGGAAGGGGACAGGTATTCTTTGCCTAAAGGAGCCATGATAACCACTGACCCCCACAAAGCTGAGAGCTTATAAATGCCAGAGAGACAAAGAGATGAACAACTCTGCTGGCACTATTTCACATGGGGATTTTTCTCCTTTTTACTCCTTAGAGTCCCCAGCAATTTGCCCCTCCAGAGGGATCTGAACCCAGCTTTAACCAATCATAACAGGCTCTAGAACCTGCAAACCTGTTGTGAAAAATGTTTACAAGTATGATCTTCATGGATATGGAAAAATTCATTCTTTTTTAAAATATACATACTTTAAGTCACTTATGAACCAGCTTTTTATGTCTCATACTTTTTATTTTTATTTTTTGGTGCATGTTTATAGCACATGCAGCTTACAGTCATCTTGGGGATTTGGCACATGTACATAACAGATCTTGTTTTGTATTTTATTATCCTCTTTCCTCACCCTCCCTCCTCTCTAATTCCCTTCTCCCCATTTTCATTCTTGTTAATGTTATTAATCTGAGCTCATGTTTATGGCATATACTATCCACAATCACTGAAGTTACTAGGGTCTTGTCCATGGCATGTCTTCACAATACCTGTTTCCTCATTCCTGCCCTCTCAGCCCATGCCCCTCATCGCCTGAACTCTTCCTGATCAGCAGGAGATCCATCCTTCTGTCTCCTTCTATCATTTTTTTTTTCTCTTAGTTTGTACTTTACCTTACTCAGATGAGAGATGCCTTATATAAACTTGCATGTCTGAATTATTTTACTTACATTGTTTTCCAGTTACATACGTTTTCCTGCAAATGTCCCAAATTAGTTCTTTATAGCCAGCTAGTATTCCATTAGATATAGATGCCACATTTTCTTTATCTAATCCACTGTTGATGGAAATACAGGCTACTTCCAGGATTTAGCTACTATACTGTGTTGCTGTAAACAATGGTATGCATATATCATGCCTTAAGATCTTTGGGCAGATACCTAGAAGATATTTATGCGGAGTTTCTAATCTTGGTTCTTTGAAATATCTCCATACTGATTTCCATACTGGTTGTACTAGTTTATATTCCCACCAATATAGAAGGGTTCCTTTTTTATTTTTTATTTATTTACTTTTATTATTTTATTTTACTTTTTTATTTAAAAAGAAAAAAAAACAAAACAGAAAAAGGGGTAGAAACAATACAGAATCTCAGAAAAAAAAGCAGTAAGAAATCACTAGTTGATAAATTACATACTGTCTTCTTAGACCTAGTTGTTAAAGTTACAAAATTAAAGCATACAAAGTGTACATTCAAACAGTGAGATTGCAAAGAAGTTCAATGATCCAACTTAGCAACATGGTTTTCAATCCTACACACTTAAACATACATGCAGCCATATCCTCTAGAGCACTTTCTTTTCTTCTTTTTACTTTTGAAGTCCATTATCTGCTTAGTTGTATCCTGTTTCAGGTTGTTCAGTACCTTACTGACTTGTTTTGTTGTTATATACTTTTAATCACCTTATATAATTCTGTTGCCTTGTTTTTGAGTTTCTCCTCATCCATGATACATGGATCAGCTTTGGTGGAATTGGGAGATTTTTGGAGGTATTTTGTTACTTTCTTATCTACTTTTTTTTGAAGGTAGCAAAATACAGCAGAACAAGACAGAACAAACCTATGTGACTGCACTGCAATAAAGCTATGACAGAACCTCATAGCAGGTCACCAGGACACAAGCAATGGGCTCAATAGTACAGCCCATTTTGTTCACATTAGCTGTTGTTTTAATCAAATAGAGGAAAATGGAAGGAAATATCAAACTTTTAAAAACAGAATATTGAATAAAGCAGTACCATTAATCAAAACTGAGCAAAACAGTGATAAAAATATTTGCCTTCAAAGAGATGGTAGAAGGAAATCCCCCTTACTTGTCAAGCTGTATACATTCATTCTCCCAAAAGATATTCAGACCGCCGGTGCCTACTGGCTAATGTTGGGGGGTTGGGTGGATCAATGTCTGATTCTTAGACTGTGCACCAGCAGGGCCCCAGCTGCTTCCCAGGGCGGCCCATAGGCTGCCTGTTCTCCCAGCACCCAAAGTTCCAACATGATGCCGAGCTTAGGAGTCGCTGATAGTTCTCTCCCTGGTGTGCCAGTGGTTTGCCAGGCCACCAGCTTCTCACCAGGGCGGCGAGTGGGCCACCTGTTCTCCAGCGCCCAAAGTTCCAACATGATGCAGAGTTCAAGAGTCTCTGATAGTTCCCAGGGTTCCTTTTTTTACCACAGCTATGCCAGCTTTTTAAATTTTATTTTCTAATGGTTGCCATTCTTTGTGGAGTATGATGGAATCTTAGCATTATTTTAATTTGCATCTCTATAATGACCAGAGATATTGAACATTTTTTCATATAGTTGTTGACCATTTGTATCTCATTTCTGTGAAGTGTCTATTCATTTCACTTGCTCATTTCTTGACTGGGCCTTTAATTTTAAGTGATCAAAGTTTTTAAATTTTTATATACTTTAGATATTATTCCTCTGTTTGAGGAGTAGCTGACAGTATTTTTCACATTCCTTAGGTCATCTCTTCACTCTACTGATTGGTTCTTTATACACTAAGAAGATTTTTTAGTGTGATATAACCTTATTTGTTGGTTCTTGCTGTTATTTCTTGTGCAACTGCTCTTATGCTTAGAAAATCCTTTCTTACACCTAAGTCTTCACTTGTTGTACCTGTTTTATCTTCCAGTAGGTTTAATATTTCTGTTTTAATATTAAGATCTTTGATCTATTTTCATTTTAACTTGGACTCTAAAAAGAAGCAGGGGTAGCAATTTTAATCTCAGACATGGTAAAGTTCAAGACAAAACTGACTAAAAGAAACAAAGATCACTAAATGCTATGTAAGACAGCAATTTACCTAGAAGATACAGCATTTATAAATATTTATGTACCAAACATTGGAGCACCCTATCTTCATAAAAGAAGTACTTCTGAAATTAAAAGATAAAAAAACACTAACACAATCATAGTAGGAGATTTTACAACCTTACGTTCACAGGGAGTTCATTAAACAAAAAAATTAAAAGGAAATATCAGAGCTGAGCCACATCCTTGAAAGTATGGATTTACTTGATATTTACAGAGTATTATACCCCTTTACCACAAAAATATACATTTTCTGCAACACACAGTACTTTTTACAAAATAGATTGCATACTAGTCTTCAAAGCTTGCTTAAGTAAATGTAAAATAATTGAAATTATTCCATGTATACTATCAGATCACTGTGCAATGAAAATAGAAATCAACAACAGAAGACATCACAGAAAATGTACAAGCTCCTAGAAAATTAACAACCCAATCTAAATAACTGAGTCACAGAAGAAATCAAAGAAGAAAATTATAATTTTCTGAAAGTTAATGGCAATGCCTTTTCAATTCACCCAAATCCCTGGGACACTATGAAAACCATTCTAAATGTTTGTTGCAATCAGTGCTCACATTAGGAAAAGAGGACAAATGACTTTGTGAGAGGATGGGGAAGACACTGGGGAAATTAGGGGAAAGGAGAAATGGAAGAAAGGAAACGATTACATATATGAAGGTACACACATATAACTGTATGTATATGTATGCATTCAAGATAGATAACTATACTACTAATTCTCTGTTAGTTCATCAAAAAGAACAGATTGTGCTGTCATTGTTTGATTGTTTGATCATTTTTGTGCCTAGATTTTTTAACCTGAACCACAATTTGTAAGATAGCAAATGCAGTGTATTAACTAGTAACTAGAATCAATTTGTTACGTTTTTAAAATTCTGTATTATTTCTATCCTTTTTTCTGTTTTGATTTTTTAAAATAAAAACACTTTTAAAAAACTGGATAAAGAACCAAGTGAAAAGGAAAACTCTAGGCCAGTCTCCCTAATGAAGATAGAGGCAAAAGTCCTCAATAGATATCAGCAAATAGAATGCAGCACATCATGAAAAAGATCATAAATCATGATCAAGGAAGTTTCATCCCAGAAATGCAAGGATGATTCAACATATGTAAGTCAGTAAGTGTGCATAACAAAAAACAGAAGCAAGGTAGAAAAAACACTACATGTATATTCCTATATATACATATATATACATACATATATATATATATATATATATATATATATATATATCCTTTCTATATCAGAGGGAAAAACAAACAAAACAAAATATGAGAAAAAGAAGAAACAAAAGAGACAAATAAATGACAATAATGAGGAGCCTCCCAAAAATCTTCTCCTTAAGAGTTTACAAGAATTGATTTTATTATGTGTGATGATATCAACAGCTACGTAGAAGAAATCGAGACATTTTTGTAGCCATTGCTAATTTCCTATCATCTTGTTTTGAAGTCCAATAATCCTTTTATTCTTTGTTTTGATTGGTTTTAGTTTATTTTCTATGATTTGATTTCAATATGTGTGAAGGTATGGACAGCTATTTTGAAGAGACTAAAAGACATTATGGTAGCCATTGTTGATTTTCCTATTGTCTGGTTTTGAAGGCCTGTAATGATTCCATTCTTTTGTTTTGATTAGTTTTATACTATTTTTTTGTTTGAATTCATTGGGTGTGCAGGTATGGACAACTATTTAGAAGAAAACAAAAGACATTATAGTATCCACTGTTGATTTCCTGTTGTCTTGTTTTGAAATCCTGTGTTGATTGCATTATTTTATTCTTTTTTTCTTTTCATTTTTTTATTTAAAGAGAAAAAAAGGAGAAAGGTAGAAATATTACAGAATTTCAAGAAAAGAAGATAAATAGTTAGAAATCACTAGTTGATACATTACACACTGTTCTTTTAGAAATAGTTATTCAAGCTACAGATTAAAGCACACAAGGTAGGCACTAAAGCAGTTGAGAGTGCAAGCAGATCTGTTCAACAATCCAACAAGAACCTAGAAATATGGTCATCAATCCCACACATCTAAACATATGTACAGCTATATCTTTTATAGCGCTTCCCATTTCCTCTTTTTTTTTACAATAGCGATTATACATTTTTAAAATTTTATTTAAAGAGAAGAAAAAAAGAAAAAAAAAACCAAAAAAGGGGTAGCAATAATACAGAATTCTAAAAGAAAGAAAGAAAAAGGAGAATGAGAAAAAGCCCAACAAAGAAAACAGTAATTTGTAAATTATGTATTGTCATCTTGGATATAGTTGTTCAAGTTACAAAGTTAAGGGTACTTAGTAAATATTCAAACACTCAGACTACAAACAGTTTTGCTCAAAGATCCAACAAAGAATCAGCAATATGGTCATCTATTTTACACACTCAAACTTACATGCAGTTATATCCCTTAGAGCACTTTCTTTTCCTCTCTTTTTTATAATAGAAATGACACATTTTGGTTTTATTACACTTGTAGTTCTTATTTACTTTTTACACTAGATACACAATATGATATTTATAAATATGATTCTTATTTATTTCACTAATGAGGATAGTCTCAAGTTGTCTCCATTTGCCAAGGAAGACCTCAAGATCATCCTTTTTTATAGCTGAGTAATATTCCATTCTATAAAAATGCCACATCTTTTTCATCCACTATGCAGTTGATGGGCATCTTGGTTGTTTCCAGGATTTAGCTATCACAAATTGTGCAGCTATGAACACGAGTGCACATATATCACTGTGATATGAACTTTTCTGTTCTTTGGGGAAAATGCCCAGGAGGGGGATAGCTGGATTGAATGGGGCTTCCAATCCTAGTCTTCTGAGAATTCTCCATATGGATTTCCATAATGGTTGCACCAGCCTACATTCCCACCAACAGTGGAGCAGTGTTCCTTTTTCCCCACAGCCTCGCCAACATTTGTTATCAGTTGATTTCTTGATGGCAGCTATTCTTTCCGGAGTAAGGTGGAATCTCAGTGCTGTTTTAATTTGCATTTCTTGAATGACCGTGACAGTGAACATTTCTTCATGTATTTCTTTGCCATTTGTATATCTTTCTCTGGGAACTGTGTGTTCATCTCAGATGCCCATTTTTGGAGAGGGGCTTTGAATTTGGGGGGCTTGATGTTTTTCAATTCTTTATATATTCTGGACACAAGTCCTTTGTCTGAGGGGTTACTGGTTAAAATTTTTTCCCACTCTGTTGGTTTTCTTTTCACTCTGTTGGTGATTTCCTTTGAAGTGCAGAAACTTTTCCATAAGGTGAGATTCCATTTGTTGATTCTTTGAAGTGTTTCCCATGCAGTTTGCATTTGGTTCATGAATTCTCTGACTACCCCATGTCTCCAAGACTTCTACCTCCCTTGTCTTCCAGTAGATTTAGTGTTTCTGTTTTAATATTGAGGTCTTGGATCCTTTTAGACTTTAGTTTTGTGCATGGTGATATGGATGGATGTAGTTTCAGTCTTTGGCATATAGAGAGCCAATTTTTCCAACACCATTTATTAAAGAGACTATCCTTCTTCCAGTGGACATATTTAGCCCCATTGTCAAATATCAGGTGGCTGAATGTCTTTGTAGTTGTGCTTGCATCTTCTAATCTGTTCCATTGATCCTCAGTTCTATTTCTTTGCCAGTACCAAGCTGATTTTATCACTGTGGCTTTATAGGTACTGTTTCAAGTCAGGAATTGAGATGCCTCCTGCCTTGTGTAGAATTGCCTTTGCTATTCTAGGTTTTTTCTGTTTCCAAATGAATTTTAGGAGTGTTTTCTCTAGATCTGTGAAGTATGTCAATGGTATTTTGATTGGGCTTGCATTAAATCTGTATAACAGTTTTGAGGGTATAACCATTTTCACAATGTTGGTTCTTCCTAACCAAGAGCAAGGAATGTCCTTCCATTTTCTAATATCCTCTTCAATCTCCTTTTTCAGCATAGTATAATTTTCATCATATAGGTCTTTTACATTTTTAGTTAGGTTGATTCCTAATTATTTCATTTTTTATATGTTACTATAAACGGCGATATTTCCATAATTTCTCTCTCAGTGATTTTTTTGTTTGTGTGCAGGAATGCTATTGATTTTTGAGCATTGACTTTGTATCCAGCTACACTACTGAACTTGTTTACTACCTCTAGCAGTCTTTTAATGGAGTTTTTTGGGTCTTCTATATAGCGCATCCTGTCATCTGCAAATAGTGATAATTTAACTTCTTCCTTTGCTATCTTTGTTCCTTTTATTTCTCTCTCTTGTCTGATTGCTGTGGCTAGTGTTTCCAGAACTATGCTGAAAAGGAGTGGTGATCGTGGACATCCTTGTCTTGTTCCTGATTTAAAAGTGAAAGCTTTCAGTTTTTGTCCATTTAGAATAATGTTGGCTGTTGGTTTGTCATAGATAGCCTTTATAAGTTTGAGGTAGAAGCCGTGTATTTTGAGTTTCTGAAGGGTTTTTACCATGAACATGTATTAGACTTTGTCAAAAGCTTTTTCTGCATCTATTGAGATGACCATGTGGTTTTTGGTTTTGGCTCTGTTGATGTGGTGTATTATATTTATTGATTTGTGTATGTTAAACCATCACTGTATTCTTGGAATGTACCCCACTTGGTCATGATGTATAATCTTCTTGTTGATTTGCTGCATTCCATTTGCCAGTATTTTGTTGAGAATCTTTGCATCAATGTTCGTTAGTGATATTGGCCTAGAGTTCTCTTTTTTGTTTGCTTCTTTCTCTGGTTTTGGTATCAGAGTAACACTTGCCTGCAGGAATGATTTAGGGAGGATTGCTTTTTTCTCAACTTCACTGAAGAGTTTAAGGAGTACTGGCATCAAATCTTCTCTAAATTTCTTGTAGAATTTAGCTGTGAATCCATCAGGACCTGGACTTTTCTTTGTTGGTAAGTTTTTAATTACATTTTCAATTTCTATAATTGATATTGAGTTGTTCAAAATTGCTATATCTTCTTTGTTGAGCTTTGGTAGTTCATATGTTTCTAGAAATCTGTCCATTTCCTCTGTGTTTTTTTCACTCTATGTGAGTGGAGATTTTCAAAGTAGGTATTCTTGATCTTTTGAATTTCCATGGGATCTGTAGTAATTTCTCCCTTTTCAGTTCTTATTGCATGAATTTGGGTTTTTTTCTTTCTTTCTCTTGATAAGGTTAGCTAGGGGTTTGTCAATTTTGTTGATTCTCTCAAAAAACCAGCTTTTTGATTCATTAATTTTTTGTATTTTTTTTTAGTTTCAATTGCATTGATTTCTGCTCTAATCTTTACAATTTCCTCTCTTCTATGAGCTTTGGGTTTAGCTTGCTCTTTATCTAGATGCTTGAGATGGAGCATTAAGTTGTGTATTTGTGCTCATTCTGTTTTCTTGATATGACAGTTTATTGTTATATATTTCCCCCTTAAGACTGCTTTCATTGCATCCCACAGATTACAGTATGTTGTTTCTATACTTTGATTGAATTGTAGGTATTGTTTTATTTCTTCTTTAATTTCATCTGTAGCCCACTGGTTGTTCAAAAGGCTGTTATTTAATTTCCATGTATTTATGTACGTTTTACAATTTCTTTTGCCATTAACTTCCAATTTCAGTGCACTATGGTCAGATACTATACATGGTATGATTTCAATACCTTTGCATTTACTTAAGAATGTTTTACGGGATAATATATGGTCTATTTTTTAGAATGTCCCATGTGCAGCTGAGAAGAATGTGTATTCTGATGTGGTTGGGTGGAACACTCTGTAAAGATCTACTAAGTCCAATTGCTCACAGGTATGATTCAGTTCTGTTATTTCTTTGCTGACTTTTTGTCTAGTTGATCTATCTCTTTGTGACAATGGGCTGTTAAGATCTCCTGTTATAATTGTATTCTTGTGTATTTGGTTTTTCATGTCCATTAGTATCTTTCTTATATAGTTGGGTGCTCCTGTATTGGGTGCACATATATTTATAATTGTTACTTCTTCCTCTTGAATTTTACCACTAATAAGTATGTAGTGACCTTCTCTATTTCTTTTAATCATTTTAGGTTTGAAGTTCACATTGTCTGCAAATAGAATTGCTACCCCTGCTTTTTTCTGGGTTCCTGTTGCATGGAATACTGTTTTCCATCCTTTGACTTTTAATCTATGAGTTTCCTTTTGGGTCAGATGTGTTTCTTGCATACAGCATATTGTGGGATCCCATTTCTTGATCCATTCTGTCAATCTATTTCTTTTTATAGTGAATTGAGGCCATTTACATTTATGTATAGCACTGATATGTACTGGCTCGACTTTGCCATGTTATGTTCCAGTTGTTTCTTTTTGCTTTTCCCTTATTTAATTGCTTATCCTACCTGGTCATTTCTTTCTGTTGTTGTTTTGGGGATTGTGGTCATTTTTATCTCTGTCTAGTATGTCCTTCAGAGTACTCTTATGAGTGTTGGTTGGGTGGACATGAATTTCTTCAGTTGTTCTTTGTCATGGAAGTATCTTGTTTCTCCATTAAATTTGAATGAAAGTTTTGCTGGGTACATCAGTCTGGGTTGAGGATTGTTTTCTTTCATGGCTTGAAAGATCACTCCAAGGTCTTCTTGACTTGAGGGTTTGTGCTGAAAAGTCTGCCATGATTCTAACGGGCTTTCCCTGATAGGTGAGTTTTGTCTTTTCTCTGACAGCTTTTAATATTCTATTTTTATGCTTTAAGCCTGAGATCTTAATTATTATGTGTCTGGGTGTAGATTATGTTGATTGTGACTGTTTGGTGTTCTATATGCCTCACTTATCTGCACATCAGATTCTTTCCCCATGTTTGGGAAATTTTCTGCTATTATTTCTGTAAATACTTTATGTATGTCATTTGTCTGCACTCCTGTATCTTTGCTAATGGCCATTATTCTTATATTGTTGCTCTTGGCATCATCATGAAGTTTCTGGATTGTCATTTCATGCTGCTTTGTTATTTTTAAAAGTTCTATCCTTTCCTGATCACTAATTATGATCCTGTCCTCAAGGTCTGAAATCCTCTCCTTAGCTTCCTTTAGGCGGTTTTGCATGCTTTCAATAGAATTTTTTGTTTCTTGGATGTCCCTTTGAGTTTGTTTCATAAATTCTGCTTGTTTTCTATATTGTTCATTCAAAGTTTGAATCAATTTCCAATGCTCATGTACTTTTTTCTCTAGTTCTTCTTTAGCTGCATTCAACAACTCCTTTACTAAAGTTGTTATTTCTATCTTTACATGGGAGACTACTTCTAATTTGATTTCCTCTATAGCATGACGCAGTTGTTTTTTTATTTCACTGGCTATCTTTTCAGATATTCCCAGTGTGTTACTTTTGGGGTCCTCTATTTCAATGTCTCCTATACTTGCTTCTGGTGAACTATATGTTTGAGACTGCATTTTGCTTTTTTGTTTTGTCATTTTCACTCTGCCTGGTGTTTTTTTATGTGTAGGAGGGGATCACATACACTCTTTTCAGACACACCAAAGTCTTACAGTTAGTTGGAGGGGTTTTTACTTCTGGCCATGTTGATCCACTGTACACCTCTTTTTTAGGGGTATACTCACCACATTGATACAGTCAATTGGTGTAGTCCAAATTTCACCACCTGGGAGCAAAGTTCCAAATTTTCTCACACTAACTGGATAACCGCTGAGATCTTCTGATGTTCCAGGTGGGAGGGCGGGCCCATCTGTAGCAGTCCAGGGCAGTTTTCAGTCTTGGGTGGGCTTCCTCAATGTTGATGTTCCTGGTGGCAGGGCAGGCCCACAGGTGAGGTTCTTACCCCTGAGGTGGGCTTGTGCTGAGTTTCAGGTTGCAGGGCAGGCCTAGGTGGAGCTTCCTGGCAGCCTACCCCTGATGTAGGCTTCAGCTAAGTTCTTGGAGGCAGGGCAGGCCCATGGTGGAGGTTCTGGACAGCCTAAGCCTGATACAGGCTTCTGCTAAGTTCCCAGAGGCAGGGCGGGCCCACAGTGCATTATTTTATTCTAATCTGCTTTGTTCTGTTTTGTTTTTTTATGCTCTTTAAAATAAAAAACTACATGATCATATCAATAGATACACCAAAGACTTGACAAAATTCAACACTTTATGATAAAATTTTGATAAAATTTATCACTTTATGATTAAACCCTTGAAGAAAACAGGTATAGAAGGACTGTACTGGAATATGATAAAATGTACTAATGAAAAACCAAAAGCAACATCACACTAAATGAGGAAAAATAAAATCAGTTCTCCAAAAATCATAAACAAGACAAGGATGCCCAAGATCATGTCTTCTATTCAACATGGTACTGCTGTGGGATTCAGGATCTGACCAAATGGAAGACAGTTGCACCCAAGGAAGTTAGGAGGGCACACAGATTTATTATGCCAGTGGACAGGTGACAATGTCAATTTCAAAACTTTAGCCCCATTTTGAAGTTAGCAATCATTTATACTTTTTTCAGAACAAAGTACAAAATTCAGATAACATAATATTATACAGTTGTCTACACATGTCTTCATCATATATTGCTATGCAAGATTTACTCTACCTAAGCTAATTTTGTAATTATTACCATACAACATAGAGGAAGAATCCATCATTGTCTGAGACTGTCAGAGGTGTCCTTGAAGTGACAACTGTTTGGAATTTGAAACCAAGCAAAACATTTCTGCCTGGCTGAACTACACTTACCTTGTAGGTGACACCTGGAACATCAAGGCTTATTAAGTTTTGTAGCTTCCTAACTATGGGAACAGGCTGTGCTTCTCAGTCTCATACTTAAACAGTGTTAGAAATATACTAGTACTAGAAATTTAAGATTTAAGTTTTCCTTTACAATTAAAATAACCTCTACAACTTGAAACACTAGCTAGAACAATCAGCACAATCAGAATAAGAAATAAAAGTGTTTACATATAGGAAAGGAAGAACTCAAATTATTCACAGATGACATGACACTCTACACAGAAGAGCTAAAAACCTCTTAGAATTAATAACCAGCATCAGCAATAAAGTAGCATGCATATAACATACAGAGATTGAGGACAGGGGAGGGGAATGGCAAAAAAAGAGGAACTAAGATATATCATGTAGAGGTACAAATTAATTATGATGAATGTCATCATTAGGCATATCTAAAATCACCAGTAAACTTAATCCTAAAAAGATCACCATACAAAAACCATTAGCACTTGTGTACACCAATAATAAACTTGAAGAGAAGAAAATTATAAAAACAATAGCATTCCCAGAAATTTCAAGAACATGGAAATGCCTGGAAATGAACCTAAGAAAGGAAGTGAAAGACATCTACAAAGAAAATTAGAGTATTCTGAAAAAGGAAATTATACAGAAAATGGAAAGATGTCTCTTGTTTGTGAATAGACATAACCAATATTGTCAAAATGTCCATACTCCCAAAACGGTTATACAGATGCAAAGAAGTCCTACATACCAACAGCACAATTTGCAGAACTAGAGAAAACAATCCTAGAACTCATATAGAACCATAAAAGGCCCAGAAGAGCAAAAGCAATATTCAGCAACAAAATCAAAGCAGGAGGCCTTACAATATGTGACTTCAAGCTATACTACAAAGCAATAGTGATAAAAACGGTACTGTACTGGACCAAAACAGATGCATGGATCAACAGAACAAAAAAGAGGATACAGACACATCCCAAGATGAAACTGTTTGATTTTTGAAAAAAGGACCAAAAGCACACATTTGAGGAAAAATATCCTATTCAACAAGTTCGTTCTGACTGCAGAAAATTGAAACTGGACCCCTATCTCTCACCATAGACTAAATTAAAGTAAAAATGACCCAGTTTTCTTACCAGCAATTTTCATCACTGAAATGAATCTGAGAATTTATTGAAGTAGAATGTCACTGTGGTGAATCAAGTAGAGCAGTTCCTGGCCCAGTGCAGGCCGGGCCTGCAGCATGTAGGGTATATACTCCCAATATCCTGGAGGCTGCCAAGGGGATGGTGGTGGCAGGAAGTGAGCTCCACAAGCCCCTGAGATGTACCACCAGCAGCCTGGCAAAGAGGGGCAGATCTGTGTGGCAGGGCACTAGAGTAATGGAGAGAAAGGCAAATTTCTGCTGTAAGTCTTCACCAAGTCCCTCTTGGCTGAGGACACCTACTTTCTGGAGCTGATTCAGAGACAGGAGGCCACAGGCTTTGGCCATGACAATATCCAGGTGCCACGGCAGTCAGTAAAGAGCTCCTGGTGTCTTACCAGGAGCCAGGAAGCCTGAAGGGGCCAGAGATGGGGCACTCAGCAGTCCTTGAGCCTGGGGCAGTGTGGCACAGAGTCCACTGGGGCTGAGCCACACCCGCAGAAGCCAGCTGATGAAAAGCTCTGCCCTCACAGGTCCTGTGTGGCCTCCATCTCATCAATACCTGCAGCCACTGAGCCTCACTGGCTCCAAAGAGGTGAAACTTTGTTTTAACTCTATGTTTCTTACAGTTTAATATCTAATACATGTGCAAGATATAAAGAACTAGCAAAGAACTATATGTTTGGGTCAAACAGAACCAGTATTTTTGAAGCCTTTATATTTCTCTCTAATCACATTTTCCCCTCCCCCACTAATTTAATTATTAACCTTTTGCTTTTTCTGTATTGTTTCACCACATATGAAATACATCCTTAAATAAAGGTTTAGTTTTTGAGGTAGAAAAAAAAGAAAAAGAGATGAGATTTGGGGTTTGTGGTTTTAGTCCATCTATTTTAGGTAGGGAGGGAAGGAGAGGCCTTGTGACTGGCACTACCTGCAGCAGAAGGCTGAGAGCAGGGTGGAGCTGAGGATGGATCCGCCCCTGCTTTACCCCTGGAGTGGTGCTCTCCACATCCTCTCACACTTCATAGCAGAGCTATGGCACTTCAAAGCAGCGCTCAAATCTGGCCTCTCTTGCAGTCTCAGAAATATGACTTCTTTTTATTTTTCTTTTCTCACATCACAATCAAGACCTACTACCATCCTGTGTGTTTTCCCTCCTCATGTCTCCAATGCTGAGAAGACAGATAGTGAATAAGACCAAGTCTAGACCTGAACCATCATTTACTAACCCCTGAGAATGGATCTAGGCATCAAGTCCAAGGTTTAACAATTACTTGCTCCTTAATAAAGCTTCCACACTGGCTTATGCTTGTCAAGGTCCATGCAGGACTTGCTAGAGAATTAGAATGAGTTGGTGTTTCTGTCGACAGCTGACCACTGAACAGCTTGTAGAACCCATATGGAATTCATCATGTACACTGATTCCTCTAATGTATAAAAGGTTGGATTGGCTCCCTGGAAAACTTCCATTTGTTACATACTGTTAACATAGGAAATGTTGCCTTTGAAGATCAACCTTAGGTCTTAGATGCAGAAAACTGTCTATGAGTTCTTAGGCTTTGGTGAGGCTCCTTTGCTCTCTCCTTCCAGAGCTGCTCAAGTCAACCTAGTCCATTTCCATAATTTCACTATTAGAACTTTTTACACCTTGTGTATTTTATTTAGCTTTGAGTTTTGTCTTTATTCTTTGAAACTGAGTTTCATTATGTAGTCCATGCCGGCCTTGAATTCATGTTGATTCTCCTGCTTCAGCTTCCTGAGTGCTGGGGTTACAGGCATGCAACACTACACTTGGGTAGTGTATTTTAATTTTTATAATTACAGCACTTACAGAAAAGTGTAAATAATACCAGGGTAAATGGAGTAATGACCTAAAGCCTTTCTCCATTTCCCACTGCCCTCCTCAGTCTTATTTCCACCCATGGAGATAGCCACTGTCCAGAGTATGCAAGATGTCCTCTAGAATGTTCTCCCATTTGCATAACACATTACTGATGCACTCTAATTTGAATAATATGCACAGTACATCATTTCATATAATACTTGACTCTCTTGGTTTTATACAGACATATGCATTTATTAGACTTGTGCAACACGATTACTCATATTTCCAAGGTGGAGTTAAAAGCTATCTACTTTCTGATAAGACATTCAATGACTGTCATTATTGAAGTAGAATAAATATTTACTTTTTAAAGTCCATTTTAGAGAGTATATGTCTGCAAGACTAGTTCTCTTTAAAATTTTTCCCTTTATCTTTCATGCTGTTATAATATTGGTCATTATGGGGTATTTTGAAAATATATACAGTTTTCTGCTTGAGGATGAGATCCAAGAAACACCAGGAAGGGACTAGGGCAGAGGAAAATTTTCCACACATCCAGGGAGTAGCTGCTTATCAACATGGTATAGAAAATCTCAGTATATTAACAAAAATTATATGGCTGCTATAGAGATGCTAGAGTGACCAAATAGCATCCCTGACTGGAGCAGTGAGTAAATGAATACATAAAGCTCTACATAGAACACCACACAAAGTGTAAGACCTAAAGGAGGAAGACAGGGGAGCAGTGCTCATGAAATTCAAATAGAAAAGCACTTGTGGGAGGAGGAGCAGGAAGGAACCCACAGTACAGAAGCACACAAAAGATAAAATTAAAAATCAGAAGACATTTAAGGAAATGAGCTTTGTATAAAATATTTTACACCCAGTTTTGTCATTTAATTTTCAGAAAACTATTATCATTGTGTAATCGGTACATCTAGGTTTGCACATTTAAATGAGGACCTTATAATCATCAAGCTCTGAAAAGAGTTTGATCTCGAATCCAGGTTTATCCAACTCTGAACCCTTAAAAGTACTTGGCTTGGATATGTAATGTTATTGAGATTCATGAATGATATTTTATGTAATAAAGAGAATAATGTTATTTGGAAGACTTTTGGTATTAGCACCACTACAATAAGTCATGGAAATAAAAACCGCATTCATTCATGTTTCAATTCATAGGATTCCAGATAGAGTTTGCTGATAGAACTAAAGGTTTGGCACAAGACATGAGATAAAGACGTGGTAAAAAGATAGTTTCAAGGTTACTTGGCTGAGTAACTGGAAAGGTGATGTCATTAGTAAATGCTATAGGAAAACCTGATTGTGTGTGTGTGTGTGTGTGTGTGTGTCTGTGAATGTCAGAGGTGATCAGTAAAAGGTGAACATTGGGGTCCCAGAGAATGGAATGAAAAGAACCTAGTATGAGAACATCAATACTCTCTGTTGTTTGCCAGTTTTTGTTTTTGTTTTGTGGTACTGAGGATGGAAGCCAGGCACACACTACTACTGAGGCACATCTCTTGCCCTTTTTAGTTTTTATTAGAGGCTGAGTCTTGCTCTGCATTCAAACTTGTGCTCTGCCTGCCTCAGCCTCCCCAGTACTGCGATTACAGGCATAAATGTGCACATCTGCATTCTAGTTCCGTTTTAGTGGTTCATAGATGCATGCTGCCTGAAATGGCCAAGAATGCTAACAGGGTAAAAGCAATATATCTCCCAATTTTAATATTAAGGTGAACAAATGTTAGTGTCCAAATTAACATGTATTAGAAGAATAAATCTGTGGAGAAAATGGATTTATACCACTTGGAGTTCAATGTGTATATATGTACCCACGAGACTACTGCTGTATATTTGTATCTTGGAAATAAGGAGTCTTCAGGCTGATAAACTTCTTAAAGTGGATGAGATAATTCACGATGCCTTACCAAAATAGCAGGATTTCTCAAGCTACTGAAATAACTATACTGGGCACTGTACTTTGGCCTTGAGATTATAGAAACTACTCCCAGAGTTTTGCCATTAAGTTAATAATTTAATTTTAGGTTGTAAATGTATGCAGATGATGATAGCATTTGCTAGTGTGTGTATTATAGTTTAGTGACTGTATACAAATTCTTTCAGAGTTATTTAAAATCTTCTTCTAGATATTTGGAACATTTTCCTGATATCAACCATTTCTCCAGATACGCTGTGATCAAGCAATAACTTTGTCCTAGGGCACTTCAAGGTTTTCATGTGGGAAGTAAGAATAATAATGATACCTATACTGTAAGCCACTGGGCTATCTTGAAAATCAAACAGATGCTTGATAACTAAGAATGTTTGTCAGTTGAGGACCACTCTTTGCATGCTGTGAATTACTACTATATTTAGTGGTGTTTGTATATGCTGAACTCTATAGTATGGTTTCAATTTCCATGTAGCCTCCAAGAAAGGAGTTTATTGCCTCTACCGGTAATGCTGGAAGATACTGCTAATGAAATAGATTACATAATAATAAGTTACACTGGTGTAATTCTTCGTTGTAACAGACAGTTCTTTGAAGATGGAGGCTCAGCTTTTCTCTCTGTACATTATGGTGCAGCAGAGTGCTGGGTTCTAGTATGGCTCAGTTACAATTTGTTGGGTGAGTAGATAAATGAAAATGATGGATGAATAAAGATAGATAGATAGATAGATAGATAGATAGATAGATTTTAACCACATCAGAGTATTAGGTGGTAATAATGGCTTCAACACTTTGAATTTCTCCAGGAAAGTGCTAAATCTCTAGTCTTTATCATAAGCTGTGTAAATGCTATCAGCACAGATATATTGACTAGACATTATTCACAGTATAGTCAACTTTAAATATAACTGTTTATTAACAAAGAAAATAATTTAAAAGTAACAACAGTAGAACCCAGTACATAGTTATTTCTATCATATTACTACAGATACTTTCTTCTAATAAATGTCCCACTACATAGAAAGTCAAACATCTCTGTTATTACAGTTTTGTTTGTACACATTAATTTTTATTTCACTCCTTCAAGTCTGCTTGTTCTTGAGCATCTTTTTTTTTTTTTTTTGTACTGGGTATGGAATTCATGGCCTTGCACTTGCCAGGCAGGTGCGTAAGCCACTGAGCATCTTAATTACTTCCTTTTTGTTGATGCTGCTTGCAGTCATGTAAGCCAGGCCTTGTCATCTTTAAACTGAATTAAGAAAATTCAAAGTCTCCCTTCAGTCTTTCTCCACTGGCTGCATAGTGTGCCCCACATTTAAATCTAATTCACTTTCTTCTCAGAGTTGTCTTCATCTGCCATCTTCACTTTGTGGAATCCCATCCACCAGGTCTCACTGCTGCCCTGTCTCTTACCCCCAACTGCTCTCCAAAGGCTCTTGATGAGGCCACACATTGCTTGGCTGCCCTCACTCCAGTCACCTTGACCTTGAAGTGTGACTCAGTCTCCATTTCTACATCACTAAGAACACGTCCCACTGCATAAGAAAAAAGGCAAACATGCATATGTTTAGAAACAGTTTATTATATTTATGTAAAATATTTTTAGCAATATACTTTGAATGTGTATGTATTCAATTGTCATATTTATTAACTTCAAGCTAAGGAAGTGGTAAATGTTAACATTTGGCCTACCAAACTAGCAAAGACAGAAGTAATTGGTAATTGAAAATGTGAATTTATTCGACTTTTCTTGAGTGTCAATCTACACAAAAAGTTTTTTTTATAAATATGAATTATTAATAAAAAGTTAAAAATGATACATTAATGAGCCTTTGATTAGACATTGTGGGTGGTTTTAATTTTAGTCTGTTGTACTTTCAACTTTTCCATAAGTATGTATTTCATTATATTATGGAAAAATATATATGCTGAGTAGATGAAGTATCTTTCTTGTAACACCACATAGAAGGGCTCAGCTGTAAGATGTAGTGGAAGTTGTCTATTTAGTCAGGAAGATTTTCACATACGAGCCAAACTGGTTCCCATTATTAAGTTACTTACTTTATTTTATGGTGTTGGTGGAATACAAAATGCTTTGTCTCATCTTTAAATGTTTTTTCTAAACAGTGCCAATTCCTTCAGAATTAGGATTTTCATTCTGTTTTGTTTGTTTCTTTCACAAATTGATGTCTATCAATTCCCCCAATCTGTATCCTCTACTTAAGAACAAATCAAATTTATTGAAGAAACAAAAACTTCTCAGTTCATATTTTCACTTATATACATAGATTTTCTCATGCTTACTTGGGCACACACACACTAAAATTGGAACAGCATGGAAAAGACAAGTGCGGCCCCTTCACGTGGATGACATGCAAACTTTTGAAGGTTCACACATTGATGCAATGAATCAGATGCACAAACTTAAATAATGAATATTTCTCTTACATGAGAAAAATATGCACATATGCAAATAAAGAGCAAAACAGCAGATAAATAAATAGGGTGAAGTTCAAGTAATTCCCCAAATCACGTATTCAAACATATTTTCATATGTGTGCTGATTTGTTTCATTTAAAGTACTGCTAGCTTCTCTCATTTCATTGAAATGACCTTTGTGCTATAATGCATTTATTTCAATTTTCTAAGAGAAATTTTTTCTTGCCTATGTCTTATAATCTGAGTAACTACTTTGAAGATAACAATACACAACTGTATCAACTAGTGTTATCCTCTCATTATTCTGTTAGAATTTTTCAGAAAGAAACAATTTTCTCCATCACATTGATACTCCTTTTATTTTTTAACTCTTAATTGTCCACCTTCTTTCTGTCCTTACCTACCTGTCTTCCTTTAAATGATTTATTATTCTCGATGGGCAACAGTTTCAGATGTAGTTTTCCCCCTGGTTTAGATCCCAGCTCTGACATTCGCTATCTATCTTACTTTGTGCCAGCTATTCATGTACAAATTTTACATGAATGTATCCATCTCATAAAGTTACCAGGATTAAAGGAACTATTGGAGCCAGCCATGTAGAACAATGTTGGTCACATGATAATCACAATGAGAATGTAACTATCATCCACTTTATTGTGATTTTATTTTAAGTCAGTTCCTCACTCCGCTACATCAAGGCAACGCTCTATTCATATTGATCACAATAACTCTTGGAAGCAACAATGGAATCATGACATTTCTTAAAACCAGACAAAGGGAATCTCACTTACATATTACTTCCCTGTGAGCAACCTCTTCAAGGCACCTTTCACTTCAGGGGTCTTCAGGCTGTAGATGAGTGGGTTCAGCATGGGGTTGATGGCAGTGTTGAAGATGCTAATGCTCTTGTCCTTGTCTGAAGCATCCACTGAGCCTAGCCTCATGTAGCTGAAGACACCTGTGCCATAGAAGATGCTCATCACAGTGAGGTAGGAGCCGCATGTGGAGAAGGCCTTCTTCCTGCCCTCAGCAGAGCAGATTCTCAGGATTGCAGCCACCACATGGCCATAGGACAGTGTGATGAGAACCAGTGTGGCCACACCCATAAAGGCTGCAGCTACAAAGAGCAGATGTTCCTTCAGTTGTGTGGTGGAGCAGGAGAGCTGGAAGAGCTGAGGGAGGTCACAATAGAAGTGATTAATCACATTGGAGCCACAGCAGTTCAGGGTAGACAAGGCAACAATTTGGGTTACTTGATTGATGAAGGTAAAGACACATGACATGCCCACCGAGGCTTTCTGGATCCCCAGCTCATGTGGGTGCTGTAGGTGAGGGGCTGGCAGATGGCCAGGTAGCAGTCATAGTCCATGACGGTCAGCAGGAAGCAGTCTGCTCCAGCCAGGAGGTGGAAGAAGAAGAGCTGTGACAGGAAGGCTCTATAGGGGATGCTCCTGGCATTGGACAGGAATTGCATCTACAGGGCAGGAACTGTGACGGTGATGCACCCAACATCTATCAGGGACAAGTTCCCCAGGAAGAAGTACATGGGAGTGTGGAGTTTGGGTTCAGTGAGGATGGCAGCCAGGATGCTGAAATTGCCCCCAACAGTAGCTCCACAAGCAAGAAGGAAGATGACAAAGCGGATGGGCTGTAGGGCTGGAGAATCTGTTAGACCCAGAAGGACAAATTGAGTCACAAATGAATCATTTCCTGAGGCTCCCAGTTGCATCTTTCTCTTTCACTACCAGTAGAATGAACAATGATTGAAAGTACCAAGGGAACTAAAGGCGACTGAGACTCTAAGTAACAACCACCAAGTGTGGTAACGTCGGAAGAGGTCAGATGTTAGGACACAGCATATTGTTAGGATACAATTTAAAGGGAAGAAAGGTAAACATTGAGGCATAATCAGAAAAGACTTGATAAATCTGACTTTTATTAAGTAAGAAAATGGCATTTGACAGACTCACAAAAGGTACAAGAATTTATATAAAATTCTTGAGTTTTGCCAAAAAATTGAAACAATATAACATTTGAAGTGTAGTTGGGAAAAATCATATTCCTTAAGTCATAGTTCCAAGAAGGGAATTACAGACTGCATATGACAGCAAGGCCATAGTCTGGGTACACAATATCCCACTGTGTGACCATTATGCTTCAGAAACAGAGAGGGTCCCCATTTCCCTAGGCATGGTCCCACAGAGACATGGTCCCTAGAATCCCACAGTCTCCCCATGCACATGTCATGATAGAATCATCAGCTGTTATTACCCATGGGTTTGTTCCAGGAACCTTCAGATACAGAATCTGCTTAAATCCTGTATGTAAAGTGGCATAGAATATGAATATAACTTGTGTACTTTCTTCTATATACTTAAAATTGTACCTATAGTAATCATTCCTAGTATAATGTACACACTATGTAAATAGTCATTACCCTGCATTGTTTAAGGAAAGATAAAGAGAAAAATGTCTGCACATATTCAGTTTAGACACACATTTTCCTGAATATTTTCAATCACTGATTGATTGAGTCAATGATGCAAAAAGCACAGATATGGAGGACCAGTTAGAAGTGGCAGCAGTACAACAATGACCACTGTGGCTGAGAGTAGTAAAAAATTAACATGTGAAACTATGAAGCTTGCTCTAAATTTTTCTGAAAAAAGCTGAAGTCCAATGTAAAATAATACAAGTAAATGAAGAGAGATCCTCAAAGACATTTCCAGTTCCAGAGTTAATTACTACCAACTTGTTAGATTTTCATAAGTAGCAAGATTATATTGCATTTCTCCATACACACTCTGGGAAACTTGGGCTCTTGAGCAGTGCCATTTTACTGAATAAGAAGAATATAAGAAGGGCTTGAGCAGGTCAAGGTCCCAGGTTTGTTGGGTAGATACACAGTTGAGTCACCTGACAGGATACTCACCCAGCAGACTTCATTCAGAGCTGGAGGCCCTGCTCTTCACTGTTTTATTTCCTTAACCTACTTATATAACCAATATATGTCACATAACCATATATTGGACATATATGTCCAATAATTGGCTTGGTGATCTGACAAAAGTTACAGGTAAACAACATGCATGGTCACTTATGTGAAGCTTTTTAAGCCCAAAGCAGTTACTTGAATAAAGTATACAATGATCCACCTCAACCCCTGGCTGAAAGATAAATACTAAGTCTCTCATAAGGAGTCTAACTCACAGAGGAAAAGTTGGAGATCTCCAAGGCCAAAGGCA
Source organism: Hydrochoerus hydrochaeris (assembly GCA_004027455.1). Lineage (NCBI taxonomy): Eukaryota > Metazoa > Chordata > Mammalia > Rodentia > Hydrochaeridae > Hydrochoerus > Hydrochoerus hydrochaeris. Next base: position 12,667 of record PVLA01013076.1, on the reverse strand, counting down.
AGAGCAGAAGAAGATACTTCTTGGTGAACAGCGTCCTCAGGACACAGGAGATCAGTCACCATGGAGGGGTCTGACCTTTTCTGCGTAGACATGTTCTTACCATTACTTTGGACTCACTATGCCAAAAGCTGAATTAGCCTTGTTCAGTGTGGCCTCCTTTTGACTGAACTACTGTACCCTATCCATGCCATCCTCTCAGTTAGTGGGGCTAAAAACTCAGTCTTCACTACTTCTTCCTTCCTGCCATCCTCTCAGTGTCAAGCACAGGAGATTTTGGGATGGGAGAGAAAAGAGATTTTGTGAACTTTGCATGTGTGGAAGTCAAGTTATGCACATGAAACAGTGGGTCTGGGCATGGAACTCACCTAGCTAAGGAGAGAGGCACTTCTTGGGCTCAGAGGAGTGACAGTCAATCTATCCCAGTGGTCCCCATAGAAGTGAGATCTTATAAATGCCAGAGAGACAAGGAGGTAAACAGCTTTGCTGGCATCATTTCACAGTGGGCTCTGTCTCCACCCCACTACTATCATTGGTGGCCTCAGAAATTAGTGCCTTTCAGGGGAGCTGGAGCTGGGGAAACACCTGCTTTAACCAAACCCATAATGATCTCTTATACCTTTAAATGTTTTGACCTTTGACAGGTGTAAACTTCATGGATGTGGAAACATTCATTTATTTATCTCACAAATATACACTTATGAACCAGCATTATTGAGCATGTTTAAGCACTCATGAACCAGCATTATTGGTGCCAGCATTTTATTGAGTTCAATTGAATTTCAAAAGAGTCATACAGTCTAGAAAGTCACAGTAGTAGGGAAAATCTGAGATTTTGTGTTTGTACTTGCTCCAGGTCATCAAGTCATGACATGAACAGAGAGAAGAGGAGGAGTGAATTGTGACTCTTTTCATTCCTTGCAGCGTGAGGCTGAGAGGAGCATGAGGACTGGGGCTGGCTTCCTCCTCTTTCATCCCTGATCCAGGATCCTCCATGATCTCTCCCAAGTCACCTCACATCACAGCTCACTTTACCATTCTTAAACCTAGATTCTCGTCCAGTCTCTAACAAATGCCTTGCATTTTCTCTGCTCCCCGAGCATAATGCAGATCCTATAGCACTCCTACTGTTATTATTTTTCATTCTTTATCTCCAGAACTATAAGGCAGATAAAGCTTTAGTGGACCTGCTAGACCAGGACCATTCTACTTCTATTAACTGTTGAAGGTGGCTTTAGGAATCAAATACAATATGTAGCAGTTACTTGCTCATTAGTGAACCTTCCTCACTGGCATAAGACTGTCACAAGTCAAACAGGAGTTGGCAGAGAATGAGGATGGTTTGATATTTGTTCTCTTGACAGCTATTGATGAACAGGACCTCTGGATTATAGAGCCCAAACACAACACATCATGTGAAACTTCTTACCCTTGCATATCATGACATAGTAACTTGATTTTTTCCCCATTCTCCTTCCCTGACTCACCCTTGTTCCTTTCCTTATTTATGAAATTTTGTTTCCATTTTTCCTTGTGTTTTCATTTTTTTACTTTTCATTTCCTTCCTTTCCCCACCCCCACCTTTCCCCACTTCCTCTTTGAACATTTTTAAAAATTTCACTGTACCTATTATACATTTTTGTCCTTATTTATACTTTTTGGTTCTCACACGGCAGTGGCAAATAGAAACACCCAGGATTTAGAAACTGATTTATTAGAATTCCTGAACCTAACTAGAAATCATTCTCAAAGTGTCAGGTCCCAATCTCTGATACTCTAAAACTTATAGGGTTTTCAAAAAGCAAGTACAGAAGCAGAGTACTTGGTGGTTATTGATTGTTTCCATCTTATATAATTAATACTGATTGGCCTAAGAGAAAATTACATTATAAATGTTTCATATTCAGGCAAGTTAACCTTCAGGAGAGCTGAGAGTCACAGGAAGCTTTTGGTTGAAGTAACATATGGGTTTAGGATGAGGGCGGTTTAATAAGGGAAATGTGCACTTGGTGATAGAAAACAAATTTGCTCAGTAGGTAAATTTGCACATTGGCATAGGACCTCATAATAAAAATTCAACTCTATATTTTCCTCTTCAGCACCAGAGATACAGTACAATATTTACACATGTGTCCTATTAATTTCCCTTAAGAGTATGGACTCAAGGTGCATCTGTTTACCTAGAAATGTCTCAAGTTTAACCTTGTTTACAGCAGCGTAGTACTGCATTTTATAAGCACATCATTTTTATCCATTTGCCAGTTGATGGGAATTTAGGCTGTTTGTAAGATTATGACAAGCTGTCCTCTATGAACAGGGTGTGTATGTATCACTGTTATGATGCTTTTAATTCTCTTGGGAAGATACCAAGAAGAGGCAGAGCTGGGTCAAGTGGAATCTCTAGTTCTAGTTTTTGAGGAATCTCCACACTGATTTTCACAGTGCTTGCACCTGTGTAAACTCCCACCAACAGTGGAGAAAGGTTTCTTTTCCCTAACAGCTCCACCTACATTTATTACTGCTTGCTTTCTTGCTAATAGCCATTGTTGTGAAATGAGATGCAATATCAGCATTGTTTTAATTAGCATCTCTTAAATGACCAGTGATGTTGAACATTTCTTTCACATATTTATTTGCTTTTTCTAATTCTTCATCTGAAAAGTGTCAGTTCATTTCAGATGCCCATTTTTGGATGGGTCTTTAAATTTGAGGGGTCTGGTTTTTAAAGTTCTTTATATTTTCTATGCATTACTCCTTTGTCTGAGGAATAACTAAGGTTATTTTTCCCACTCTGTGGGTTGTCTTTGCACTCTGTTAGTGATTTCTTTTGCTGTGCAAAAGCTTTTTAGTAAAATTAAATCCCAGTTGTTGATTCTTTGTAGTATTTGCTGTGAAACCTGGGATTTGTTCATGAAGAGTTTAACTATACCTGTGTGTTCAAGAGTTCTACCTATGCTATTTTCCAGCACCCTTAGTGTTTCTGTTTTAATATTTAGATCTTTGATCCATTTTGATTTTAGTTTAGTGCATAGTAAGATACATGAGTCTAGTTTTAGTCTTCAGCATGTGGAGAGTCAGTTTTTCCAACACCATTCATTAAAGAGTCTATCTTTCTTCCAGTGAGTGTGTCTGGTCCCTTTGTCAAGGATAAGGTAGTTGAGTGTGTTTGGAGTTTTTCTGCTTCTTTTAGTCTGTTCCATTGATCCTCAGGTCTGCTTTTGTTGCTGTTGTTTTCCTTTTTGCTGATTCTGTCACAATAGCTCTGCACTACAATTTCAAATCCGAGATTGCGATGTTCTCTGCCTTGCCTTTGTTACCCAGAATTGTTTTCACTATTATAGGTCTCCTCCAGATCCAAATGAATTTTAGGAATGTTTTCTGTAGTGATTTGAAGTATTCTAGTGGTATTTTGATCAGGGTTGCATTAAATCTGTGCAATAATTTTATCTCTTTTTACTATGTTGGTTCTTCCTAGCCAAGAACAGAGATATCTTTCCATTTTCTAATGTTCTCTTCAATGTCTTTTTTTAGAATACTGTAGTTTCCAGTGTAGAAATCTTTTACTTCCTTTGTTAGATTGATCCTAAAGTACTTCAGTTTTGGAGTAGTATTTTAAAAGATGTTTCCATTGTTTCTGTCTCAATGAGTCTGTTATTTGTGAACAGGAATGTTATTGATTTTTGAGTGCTGACTGTACCAAGAGATGTGACTGAATATGGTTATTAAATCTAGCAGTCTTTATTTATTTATTTATTTATTTATTTATTTATTTGTATTTTAAAGAGGATAAAACTAAGGAAAATAAAACTGAATAAAATCAATCAAAATAAACCAGTATAAGTGATAGCGGATTTCAAAATCTTACAAAATCAACAATAGTTACCATAATGACTTTTGCTGTCTTCAAAATACCTGCAAGATACCTTCAGACATAGTAAACATTGAGCAAAACAGAATAGTCTAGAAACAATGAAAACAAAACAATGAAGGAGCTAAAGGACTTCAAAACAAGCCAATGGTAAATCCAATATGCCTACCATACTATGTCTTTCTCTCTTTTTAATAGCTGCTCATGCTATCAGATTTAGCATAATTAAACAAAACTAAAGAGAATAAAATCCAATCCAAAAAAACCATGAAAATGATATGGCTTCCAGGTGGGGATCGCTTCCTGGTGTGCCTCCTTCTCTCCTTCTGCACTCTGGCTCACACAGAGGCTTGGGTCTGGCTGTCCCCACTCCAGCAGCGGCTTGCACATGGCGCAGATTTCAGGTGGGGATCACCTCTGGTGAGTCCTGGTTCTCTCCCTCTGCAGTCCGCGGATGGCACTGACTCCTTAAAGCTAACGTCTTTTGGTGAGTATCTTTTATGTAGAATAACAGGTCCTGTGCAAATAATGACAATCTAACTTCTTCCTTTTCTATTTTTATTCCTTATACTTTTTTCCTCCTATCTAATTGCTCTGAATAATGTTTCCAGAACAATGTTAAATGAGAGAAGTGATAAGACATTGTTTTGTTCTTGATTTAAATTGAAAGTCATTATAAATTACTTTTATCAGATAAAGACCATCTATTCCAGTTTTCTGAAAAGGTATTTTTTTTAGCATGAATGCATGTTGGATTTTGTCAAAAGCTTTTTCTGTGTCTATTGAGATGACCATGTGATTTTTGTCATTGGCTCTGTCGATATGGTGTATTATATTTGTTGATTTGCATATGTTGAACCATCCCTGCATTCTTGGGAGTTCTATTTGGTCATGGGTTATAATTTTCTTGATTGTTTGCTGAATTCTGTTTCCCAGGATCTTATTGAGAATTTTTGTATCTAAATTTATTAGGGACATTGAACTGTAGTTCCCCACCTTTTTTTTTTTTTGGTTGGTACTTCTTTTGCATTTGTATTGGGGTAATTCTTGCTTTCAAGAATGACTGGGAGTTTTTGTTTCCCTTCAAATTCATTAAAGTGTTTGAGGAATATTCGCATTAGATCTTCTCTAAAATTTTTGTAGAATTCAGCACTGAATCCCTCAGGACCTTGGCTTTTCTTTATTGGTCAGTTTTAAATTGCATTTTCAATTTCATTGACTAATATTTAGTTATTTAGAATTTTTATTTCTTCTTGATTCAACTTTGGTAATTTCTATGAATCTGGGAATCCTCGCATTCCTTCTGTGTTTTTCATCTTATTAGAGTAAAAGTTCTTGAAGTAAGTATTTATGATCTTCTGGATTTCTGCAGGATCCATTTGATTTTACTTTTTGATTTCTAATTGCATGAATTTGAGTCTTGCCTTTCCTTTTTTTGATAAGGTTGGCTGAAGTTTTATCACTTTTATTTAATCTTTCAAAGAACAGAGCCTTAGATTCATTGACTCTTTGTATGGTTTTCTTATTCTCAGTTGCATTAATTTCTGCTCTGATCTTTATAATTTCCTCCCTCATACAAACTTTGGTGTTGACTTGTGCTTGTTTTTCTGGAAGTTTTAATATTCAGCACTAGGTTATTTATTTGAGTTTATTCTGTTTTCCTGATATGAGAATTCACCACTACAAATTTGCCTCTTACGCCTGCATTCACTTGTCTTATAGGTTCCAGATTGTTGTAGCAGTATTATCATTTAATCGTAGACAGTGTTTAATTTCTTCTTTAATATCATCTGTGATCCATTGTTTGTTCAGCAGGATGTTATTCAATTTCCATATTTTTTATGTGATTTCTTCTGCTTTGATCTCCAATTTCTTTGCACTATTTCTAAACAGTAGGCATGGGAGGATTTCAGCCTATTCTTTTGCCTTTACTTCAACACACTCTGTGAGCTATTCTGTGGTCTATTTTGGAGAATGTGCTGTGCACAACTAAGAAGAATGTGTACTTTAGTGCTTTAGGGTGGAGCATCCTGCACATATCTACTAAGACCATTTGTTCAAAGGTTTGGTTCCATTCTGTTATTTCCTGATTTTTTTTTTTGTCTAGTCAATTTATCTATGGGTGACAGTATGGTATGGAGTGAGGTCCCCATTATAACTGTGTTAGTACTTATTTGATTGTTCATGCCAATTAATATTTGCTTCATAGGTTGGTGCTCCTGTACTTTGCACAGATATATTTGTGGCTGTTATCTCCTCCTCGTCCTCCTCCTTCTCTTCTTCTCTTCTCCTTCCCCTTTGCCTTCCCCTTCCTCTCCCCCTCCTCCTCCTCAACCTCTTCCTTCTTTTTCTTCTTGACTGCTTCTTGGAATATCCATTAACAAGTATGTAGTAACTTTCTTTATCTCTTTTGATTTGTCTTGTCTTGACATTCACATTGTCTGCAAATAAAATAGCTACCCTGATTCTTGCTGGGTTTCTGTCACCTGGAGAATTGTTTTCCATCCTTTGACTTTTACTCTATTAATTTCATTTTGAGTTAAATGTATTTCTTGTATGTAGCATACTTTTGGATCTTACTTCTTGATCCATCCTGCCAGTATATTTCTTTCAACTGGTGAATTGTGACTATTTACATGGTGGTTCTAAATGAATCTTTATTGGCTTATCTTTGTCCTATTATCTTCATGCTGTTGGTTTCCTGGGTTTCCTCCCTGTTTAATTGTTTGCCCTGCCTGATGGCTTTTTTCTATTTGTGTCCTTAGAATAGTGGTCTTTGTTTTCTCTTTCTAGAATAGCTTTCTGAACACTTTGGAGTGTAGGTTTTAGTGTTCATGAATTTCTTCAGTTGTTCTTAAGGAGAGCTTGGAGATAAGTATTTAAAGTGCTGAAAAATATCCAACTTCCAAGCCAGATTGATGTACTTCACAAAACTTTATTTCAAAATTGATGGAGAAATAAGACATGACAGCCACATGGATTTCACTTTTTCCCTGTGTTGGACATGCATGGTTTCCATCATTTTCCTATACTTTTTTTCCCTACTATTTTTCTTATTCTGTTCTTGTGCAGAATTTCTGGATCTTGATTGTTATATGCCTTGGTGTAGATTCATTTTGGCCATTAGCTGAATTCTGTATGCCTCACTGCTCTGTATGTCAAATTCTTTTTCCATACTTGGGAATTTTTCTGCCATTACTTCTATGAATAGGTATTTTTTTGTGTATCACTTGTATTATTTCTTTTTCATTGATTTCAATCTATCTTTTTCTATTTTCCTTTACAATCATCTTTTTAAAAATTATGTGTACTTGAACTCACAACCTTGTTCTTGCCGGACAGGTGCTGTGCCTCTGAGCTACAGCCTTGGCTCTTTGCTCTTTCACATCACTTGCAGGTGATGAATTGATTGTTCACGGTCCCTTGCTATTTTTAAGATATCTTTCCTTTTGCAATTGCTAACTGGTCTTCTAGGTCCTATACTCTATGTTCACTTTCATTCACTTGATTTTTTAAACTTTCAGTAGAACTTTTAATATCCTGGTATCTGTTTGAATCTGTTTCATGGATTTTACTTTTTCCCTATGTTGGGTATTCATAGTTTCCATCATTTTCCTATACTTCTTTTTTTATCTGAGAGATTATTTGTGATCTGATTTTCTTTATAGTCTCATAATCTATATTTTTTTTACTTCTGTTGCTATCATTCCAGAAAATGTAGGTGGGTGGCTTCTGATTTATCTATCTTATCGGCTGCTGAACTTGTTTTGGTTGGCCTTGAGGTCTGAGGTTTCATTTTGGTTCTGTGTTTTGTAATTTTCTTTATTTTATTTTCTGTGTTGATGCTTGTAAGTTTTTATACTAGATATCTATATCACTAGTATCAAAGCTTCCCTAGGAAATGTCTGTTCCTCAGAGATCTTCCTGGTGCAGTTGAATTTTGGTCTTTTTTTCTGTCCCAAGAGCCTACCTTCCTAACTTATTAAAGATGAGAAGTTGCTATCTATCTGTCTCAGCACCCAGTCCTTTGAACCTAGACATGGTGATGATTATGACCCCAGACAATCACAAAGAGAACAACTGATTATAACAGGTATCACATCTTGGCTAAAGTAGTACATTTAGCAATAACAATAGCAATAAGCACAGACTAGAACCTGACAAAATGTGCTCACTAATAATTTGGTACTTTTAACTATAGGGGCAAGATCTACAGTAATATACCAACATCCAATATAATTCAGGAACTTGTGTGCAAAATTTTTTCCTTTACTACAGTGATTTTATACTTGGTGAGGAAATTTAAGAGGGATAGAAGACAAAACAGAGATACAAATGAAGAGAAATATAGTAGAAGCAAGGCTGGAGGACAAAAGATGATCACACAAGCTTTGGGAAACTAGAAAAATGGTCAAAAGAGAGAATGAAGGAGAAAGCAAAAGACTGTCAAAGTGGACCAGAAAAACATGAAAATATAAAATTAAGAGAGATAGTTGGGAAAGGGGGAAAGAAGATGAATAGAACAGGACAAAAATAAAGACAAAGACCTAAACAACCTACAAAAGAAAGAAAACAACAAAAGGAAAACAAAACAAAGAAGAAAAAATAATGTTCCTTTGGTCTCTGCAGTTCTGTGATACTGTCCAAAACTGCTGGGTAACCCTGCCGTGTCTGTTGAAGAGTTAGTGATGACAACAGGACTTATTTTGGTCTCTGGATGTTGGGGTTAGGACCAGAATCCTCAGCCAGTGACTTTCTGTTTGTCCCTCAGCAGCCAGCCCATTCCTTCCCTTACCCTATGTATCTCTACATGGCTTTTCCAGTTGCTGAGCTGCCCCTAGACAGACACTGATGGGGAGGTTCCCTGTCCTGCCTACGGTTGGCTTCTCCCAGTCTTCCATAGCCTCCTTCATTCCAGTTCCTCTCTTTCTTCTCTCCCATGGCTTGCTTCAGGGAGGGGTGGAGTGGGGTGCTGTGGAGTTACTCTCTGCTCTTTTGACCACTGTGGAGACAGCCAATCCATCTTCAGTCTAGTCTGCTGCAGGGGCAGTACCAACTTCCCACTCATTGCTGTGCTGTGGTGCAAGGCTACTTAAAGCCACTTGTCACAAGGCAAGAGGGGTCCTGCTGCTCTCTCACTACCTTCACCTCTGCTGCCACTACCACCACAGTGCTGCCACCACCTCCACCTGGGTCCCTAACCTTTCTGATGCACTGCTTCTTCCCACCACAGTGGAAATAGCCCAAGGCTGCCTGGTCCCACTTCACCCTCCTCTCCACCTGTGGAGTCTCAAAGCTGTTTAAATCCTCCAGGCCTGTGTCCCCTGCTCAAATCACTGTGAAAGGCATGAAGGGTCATGTACCACCTCTACTGCAGTCTCTAACCTTGTTGAAACTTATGCTTATTTTTGGAATTATGAAACACAACTCCTCATGCTTACAAACCAGAGTTGAGAGCTATTCACTTCAGGAAAATATTAAGAAAGTTAAACACAACATAATTATTAATCATTTATTTATTATTACTGTTGTAACTCTCAGTGCTGGGATGTTATAAGATTTCACATTCTAGGGCTCTATGCTATCATTTAGAGTTAAGTACACTCTATTTAACCCTGCAAGGAGGAAATACTTCTTCAATACATGTTTTAGGGAAATTTTCCTATTTTTAAAAATTTTATTTAAAGAGAGGGGAAAAAAAGCAAAACAGAAAAAAGGGTAGAAATAATAAAGAATTTCAAAAAAATAAACAGGAACAGATCACTATATGATACATTACATATTGTCTTCTTGAATATAGTTGTTCAAGTTACAAAATTAAAGCATACAAAGTGTACATTCAAACAGTGAGGCTGCAAACAGTTTTGTTCACCGGTCCAACAAAAACTTAGCCACATGGTGATCAATTCTACACACTTAAATATGGCACGGATCTTCAATTTTCCTTTTTTTGAGGAAAAATTAAATTGCAGCTTATGCAGAGTTTGGAAAGGCCCTCCCTATTATACAAAAATTATTGACTGTCTATTGATTTAGAATAAATGCTTTAAACTTATTTTATTGCTGTTTTTGGAAAAATTTCATTATTTAATATTTTTCTGTATCTCTTTATGCTCTCCTAATATTGAACCTTATAGAGTATTTTGAAAAGCTCAGTTTCACTGAAAAACAATGTAGAAGATAAATTTATTCTCATAGGCCATGCTTTCTACCATTTATTAATCAACAAGATGGTTTGAACATCCAATATGTACTTAGCACTCTGCAAGATGTCCGGAGAATACAATATAAGCCTTGCATGCTGTCTTTAAAGAGCTTAAGATCTACATAACCTTTTAATCTCCCCAAAATACAGAAATGACTATTTAGTGTCATGTCTTACTATGTCAGGCAGTCTTTTTAAGCAGATTAAAAGCAGTGGCTCTAAGCAAATGGGTACATGAGTCACCACTAAGTGGTGGTGGTTAAGAAATAAAGATTGAGAGGTAGGATCAGAGAGAAGAGGGTGTCCCATACCTGGCAAGGTCAGATTGGAAACAGGGGTGATCAGAAAGAAATAGGGGTCTTTGGATGATGAGGTGACACACAGAACATGGTTGCAAGAACTAACGGCAGTGTAGTCACACTGAGCCAAGGAGGAGCACAGGGCTTAGGGGCTGATGCAAGAGTTTGATGGGACAACTGGAACATGGCTGGGAGGAAGCTCTCTGCAAAATAGAGGCAGGTGGATGTAAGTGAAGTCAACAGAATGCTCTGAAGGACCAGTAATTTGCTGGATTTGGAAAAGGACTGGATACAGCCTGGCTGGAAAATGTTTTACTGGGAAATATTCTCAGGCATCTGAAGGGCTCTCTGCTGCCCACCTCAATGGCTTAATAAGCACATCTGTGAGGTTAGTCATTTTGTTGCTCTGACTTCTTTACCAGGAAGCATCTGAAGTGGCTGACAGAATAAACCTGACAATGGTGCACATTATGCAGGTAACGAGTCTGTTCTGCTGACTGTTCTTCTCTGGCTGTGTCTAGTTTCTCCCTCATGGTTAAGTCCCTTCTCCAGTCTCCCTTAATAGTCACCACACCTTTACTAATGATCTACACAAACATATTAATCAGGTGTCCAATAAGTCAATGTATTAGGCCATTAAAATTAAAAGTTACTAGCTTATGATGCTTCTCCTGATAAATAATCTATGAAACATTCTCATGTTTTAGGTATAGTGATTGTGAGAGTCAGATCACACTTGTTGTGCTTAAGCACATGTTAGGAAGGAAACACTGGTTTGGGAGTAAGTAGGTGATGATTTTGATTCAAAGCAGATGTTTTCAAACAGTTTCTGGTAAGTACCAGCACCATGGTTCTAGAGTTTGTCAAATTCATTTTAACATCATAATCCTAGACTTATTTCTTAAAGTACAATATTATAAAAACCAGACTCCATACGTTATTACAAATATAGTTTATTTTATATATGTGCTGCCAAAATAAGAAAAAATATTGTTTATTTAAAAGGGGCCACACTTTTGTTTCATCAACATTTTAAGTATATCAACTGAGAGTCACTAAATAAAAATCAGTTCATTTCTCATATCCTGACCCACAAAACTTCTACCTATTTGTCTTGAATGTATTTTCTTTCAACAATTCACATACACTTTTATGTAAGCTTTAGCCTTTTTCTTCAATCTAAGTAAAATCATATTCTATTCTGACCCACACTTGCTTCTTTGCTCCCTTCATTAGATAAAATCTCTGAACTTGTCTTCTGTCTACATCTAACCTTTTACCATGAGAATGTTGGGGGTGCTCAGGTGGGATGAACATTTTGACACCCATCCAGTCTTCTCATCATGGAAGCCTCTTCCCTGTCAGCACTTGCTCCATGGAGCCCTGTACCTGAGAGTGCTGTAGGCTGTAGCTGCCTGAGTTCAGCATGTGACCAAGTATAGTGTTGAATACTGCAATTCTTTTGTCTTTATCTGAGGCCGAGACTAAGCCTGGGCTGTGCTCTACCTACCAACGAGCGACATTCCAGTCTTTTTTAATATTTTTATTTTGAGGCAGGGTCTTGTTGAGTTCCTGAGCTAAGAGCTCAGACTTAAGATACTACCTTAGTCTCCTTGGTACAGAGATTACACATGTGTTTCTCCACATCTGGATTTTTTTGCATTTTCTTTTAATTTTAAAAAGAAAAATTAAAAATAACAATAAAGCATGGCTTCAAAACAGACTAGTGGGACACTAACAATTAATATATTGCATTTTGTTGTCTACATAGTAGTTATTCAGAATACAAGATATAGGCATGAAATAATGTCTAGAGAATATTAGTACAATTTTTTTTCTTTTCAATGAACTAAGAGAAACTAGCTATAAAACTATTTTAGCCCTCTTCCACTCTATTTTTTATTTTTTTGCTTCCTAGATGTATGATTTCTGGGATGGCAAAAGATGTTAAGAGAGAAAAAGTATATAACCTCCAGTTTTAATTTTCAGAGAGCTACAGTAATGTCCAAATAGAAAGATATTAGAAGAGCAAATCTAAGAAGATGGGCTTACCATATGTTTGGAGTGTAAGACATATGTATATGTTCACTAGACTACTCAATATTTACATGTGAATTTGGAAATCAGAATTCATCAGGGAAGATAAAATCATTAACATGAATGAGATCATTCAGGGTTCCTTTATTAAAAGTAGCAAAATTTCCCAAACTACAAATTATTAGTACTTAAAGTGGTAATTTGTATATTCTTAACTGCACAGTATTCTTCAGTTTTCAAGTTAGGCTCCAAGAAGAAAGT